>MIQA02001078.1:0-17507 GCA_001887855.2 Sclerospora graminicola | reverse complement strand
AAAGTTGGAACGCCTTTGTTGACAATTACAACAAAGGTCTCGACGATTATGTGATGAAAATTCACATAAACTGCGAGCGCTTCTTAAAGCACTCACGCTCAGGTAAAATGGAGTTTATCCATTTCACTTTCATCAGAGAGGGATTCTCTTGAGGGGTTCCTTCGAACATGAAGTGCCCGTGTTGTCCCGCGGGAGCTCCTCGTCTAACCGAAAAGGAGCTAAGAGGGTACCGAGGTTTCTCAGTACCCGCTAGTGTTAAGAGCCTTATCGATGCTCTTAAAGCATCGGTACCTAGTACCGATGCTTTGCAGCCACCCAAACCTAGTGTTGGCGTGCCGGCCACATCAACACCTATTGTTGACGCTTCTTTTGAGTTCGAGGAGAAGTATCCTTCTCAAACTCACGCAGGAGGTCAGGGGCAACCGCCCTTAGTACCTCAATCGGTTCCCAAGAGTCAAACGCTTGGGAATATCCGAACCAGCGTACCAGGTACTCGGTACGCGGCCCTTTCTTATAGGGAACCGAGCGCTTCGAAAGTAAGCGCTCGAGAATGTAACGCTTGTTCCCCTGATTGTCAATCAGGGGCGGCGGGGCTGACAATTCCCTCGGCGTTGTTGTTGCGGAGCATGGTTACCAGCTCCGCAAGCTTGAGAAGCACTGTAACGCTTTGAGCGAAGACATGTAACACTCGATGAAAACTTATCGTTGTCATCGAATCGAGATTCGCGACATTCTGAACGCGCATGTCGTAATGCAGAAAAAGAATGATCTTTGATGGTCGAGATTGATCGACTGAAATCGGAGATCGATCGACAAAAGTCGGAGATCGATCAACAAAAGTCGGAGATGGAAACTCTCCTGACTTCCCATCATCGGTTGGAGACCGATTACAAGTCTCTCTTGGGAGACTTGAAGAAGTACGGCATTCGCCGTGGCGATGCGTCTCGTCCGAAGATGTAGACGATCGGTACGGCTTGAGCCTCCCAACGTAAAACGTTGGATGGAGGCGCATGGCCGCGGGAATGTCTAAAGTGTAGGCATTCCCCTTGACACCTTGGACCTTAAAGGGCCCAATGAACTTAGGGAGCAACTTTCGTGTAGGGAAGTTGCTAATTGCATGTGTAGGCAGATTAGTTGTAGATAACATAACAAATTCACCTTTTTGAAAAGAATTTGTGTTCTTCCTTCTATTCTTATCTGCATTCTGCTTCTGCTTGTCAAAAGCGGAAGCAAGCGCGTCTTTTACATAGCGTATTACAGCTTGACCTGTAATACGAATTCATCTACTGCTTTATTGGCAGTAGATGGGTTGTTTTCATTGTCTGCAGCCATTGCTGCCGACACATATTCCGCATAAGCGGCTTCGGTTTCTGAAGCTGCTTGAGTTTCTTCTGTGGTAACAGTAGAAGACTCATCAGTTTCTTCGCAAGTTGCAACTGCAACTTGTGCATCGACTCGCTCGAAATTTGATCGGGTCCCTCCCCCACTTAGATTTGGCGTACCGCCAAGTAAAGCCGGGGTTCGTGGATGCCTTAAGGCATTCACGTAGAACGGTGTATGCTTAGTAGAAGCATGCACCGAGTTATTTATTGCAAACTCGGTGAGTGGCAAATAGTCGCTCCACTGCTCGAAGGCATGCGCGTATGAACGCAGCATGTCTCCGAGAACGCGGTTAACGCGTTCAGTTTGCCCATCCGTTTCCGGATGGTCCGCGGTTGACATCTTCAACTGCGTGCCTAATAACGAGAACGTTTCTTTCCAGAAACGTCCTGTGAATCTCGGATCACGATCTGAGACTATGTTTTCCGGCATTCCGTGTAAGCGGAATACCGTGTCAACGAATATCCGCGCCGTTTGCGCAGCGGTGACATTCGCTGACACTGCAGCAAGATGAACCATCTTACTGAAGCGGTCTACAAAGACCACTATGCCTGTTTTCCGACTGTGATCAGCCGGAAGACCAAAGATAAAATCCATGGAAATGGACTTCCAACACTCTGTCGGAACCGGCAGAGATTGGAGTGGAGCCTGCGCGGATTGTGCAGGCTTGACGCGCTGGCATATCTCGTAAGCGCGGACGTACTTACGTACCCATTTATACTGGTTACGCCAGTAGAAATTGCGTGTGAGAGAAGCATACGTCTTCTCTCGACCTTGATGCCGCGAAATCGGTGCATCATGGTACTCAAACAAAATTTGATGTTTGAGGTCTTCGTCGTTTGGAACGACGATGCGGCTAACATCATCTTGGTCTGTGCTATAAAGCAACAGGCCATCGTGCAATTGATAACGATGCACGCATGCGCGAAGGAACTCTGGGAGCTCCTTGCGCTTCCGATCAGATTGATCACTTAGGTAATCAATCAGCAGGCGAGTTTCCTCGTCTGTTTCGTACGGTAGACGTACTTGTCGCACAAGTGACGACGACAGAGCAGTGCAACGTATTGCGTTTGCACCGGTTGCCTCGATTACGGACGGTTTCGTCTCGTAATCGGGGCGTCGTGATAGCGCATCCGCTATCACGTTCAACTTTCCCGGTTTATACTCAACCGTGAAGTTGTATTCCGCAAAGAATGACAGCCAACGTGCCATTCGTTGAGAGATATGTGGTGAATTCACGGCCGTGCGTAACGACGCATGGTCCGTGTAAACCACAAAAGGTCTATCTCCTAAGAGATAGATCCGAAACTTTGCCAGTGCATACTTCATGGCAAGGAGTTCCTTGTCATGCACCGGATAGTTCCGCTCGGCTGGGCGTAGCTGACGCGATTGATAATAAATCACGCGATCACGATCATCGTGATCGCGCTGCATCAGGGCGCAACCGATGGCGAAATCGCTCGCGTCGCAAACGACGTGGAACGGTCGCTCGTTATCGGCGATCGCCAAGACGGGAGCCTCAGTCAAGCTACGCTTGACTGCATCAAACGCATCTTGGCACTGGGTATCCCAGCGCCATTCGACATCTTTCTTTAATAATTGGGAAAGAGGTCGGATCAGACCGGCATAATTACACGAATATTTGTGCAAGTATGTCACCAATCCAAGGAACTTTCGAAGTTCCTTGACGTTGTTTGGCGTAGGCCATTCAACGATCACCCTGATCTTTTCTGGATCGGGGCGCACTCCATTCTTGCCTACAAAGCAGCCAAGAACGGGTATCTCAGGTGCACCAAAGGTGCACTTCTTCAAATTTGCATAGAGCTTGTGCTTGCGCAAAAGCTCTAACACCTGACGTAGATGTTCTTTATGAACATCTACATCAGTCTTACCATGTTCAGCCTTACTATGGATGAACACGTCGTCAAAATAGCTCGGTGCGAATTCTCGCACCGGGCGCAATAGATGTGTGACGCATCTGTTGAAGGTGGCAGGGGCATTTCGAAGCCCCTGTGGCATCACAAGCCACTCCCAAGCATACAGCTTGGGGTGCTTACAGCCGTGAGAGGGATATCCTTCTCACGCATAAGATTTGGTAGAAACCATCCCTCAAGTCGAGAGCACTGAAAACGGTGCTCCCGCTCATGCCATCGATGATGACATCCTTCCGCGGTATCGGCGTCTGCGCCGGTACCGTGGCTGCGTTCAGCTTATTAAAAGCATGAACGATCCTCCACCCACCGGTGGATTTCTTTACGCAAAAGGTGGGACTGGAGTGCGGTGAGGTAGACTCCCGCACATGTCCCGCCTTGCGACGAGTTTCAAAGAACTCGTCGATTGCTTTGACTTGGTCACGCGGCAATGGCCATTGCCGCGTGACACAGTACTTCGTGCCAGGCACGAGATCAATTTCGTGCCTCGTTCCCCTATCCTTAGGGAGCTCGCAAGGTACTTCTTCTGGGAATACGTCAGCGTATTCCCAAAGTACTTCGTAGTACGGAGAAGTCGCCTTAAGCGACTCCCAGCTCTTCGCTTCAAAGCGCTGGACTTTGGTTTGATCACTGGGAACGAGTTCGTTCTCAGCGTTCTTTTCATTGGGAACGAGTTCGTTCCCGATGCCTTCTAATTGCAAAGTGGATATTCGCTCGCGAATATCCACAACCTCATCAGATGCGACAATGACGCAGATCTGTTCGATCTGATCATTTCGCAAGTTCTTTACGAGCTTCTTCCAGCTCAACGCTGGAAGGGCCATCAACCCTGAACTTAAGTTCGGAGGGTTGTCAAGTGTGAGAGACTGGGTAGCTAATCCGGTCTCTGTCTGCGTCAGGACGTTGATCGTCTCGACGGACACAGCTGCGAGATCAGACGCACTTGTCCGATCTGTTGCACGGTGATCATCACTCGTGCGCAAGGCCTTCTCTTCATGGTGACCACTGTCTACCATGGTGTTCATGCACTCTCGACTGCTCTTAGTCGTGAGTTCTTTATTTCCGACACGGAAGTCATTTACTTCCGTGACGGTTTCATTCTTTTCACGGTGGGTGTTTCCCACCGCGTGTGCATTCTCTATACCACGACCGTCATCGGTCGTAGTAGTAACTTCAACACGGGAGTGCTTTGCGCCCGTGTTGCACACATTAGTGACCCGCAACGACTCGTTCGTCGCGCGTTCGCGTCCCTCTGGACTCTGATCAGCGGGTGTACTATCCGCTGATCTAGTCGGATCAGGTCTGGTGGTGCCATCGCTATCCACCAGGCTGTCTGACTCTGCGGTTGTATCATTAGATACAGCCGGATTACTCACAGGGTGATCAGATCCTGTGAGACCGCCGCAGTCGATCGACAGGTTAACCCAGTCGATCTTTGGTTGATGCTTGGACATCCAAGGGATGCCCAAGATTACATCGAACTTGTCGTCAAG
Source organism: Sclerospora graminicola (assembly GCA_001887855.2). Lineage (NCBI taxonomy): Eukaryota > Oomycota > Peronosporomycetes > Peronosporales > Peronosporaceae > Sclerospora > Sclerospora graminicola. The sequence continues at coordinate 12,703 of MIQA02001078.1, read as the reverse complement.
ATCGAGGACGATGTATTCGTCCTCGAACGACAGTTCGTCTAACTCGAGGCGTGTGCGAATTACACGCTTTGGTATAGTCACGGTTGCACCTGTTGCTAACCGGACTGACAGCATGCTTCTTGGAGATTCAATCTCCTCGAAGTTCAACGACGTTAGGACCTCAGTTCTAACGAAATTGTTTGACGCTCCTGTGTCAAACAGAGCACGCATGGGGACATCGTTTCCATGCGGCTTAACTTCCAGGGTGATGAGAGGTTTCTCTTCACCCTGCACATGTTGACAGGACATAGTCCCGTCTGGGGCTATTATCCTCACATGCCCGATGTCGGCATGTGAGATAACCCGTCCAGTAGGGCGCCCTGCCCCTACTGGTTGTTGACGTTTTTTGCATCAACAGAGGGTTGCCCCTGTTGATGTCGCTTGCCAGCAGACTGTCCAGTCCGCTGACTGCGTGGTGCCGGACGCGGCGCCATACATTCATGGGCGTAATGGCCCATTTTCGCGCATCGATTGCAGCGAAGGAACTTCTTGTTCTTCGGTTGCCTCGGAGTTGAGGCAACTGCAACCGATAGGTCCATAGGTTCTGGACCTCCTCCGCCCACATTCTGACGCGGATTTGGGTGTCTCGGGACGAAGTGTGAACTTCGTCTCGATTGGAAGTTTTGGTTATTATTAACATGCTGTATTGGCGGCATGTTAAAGTCGAAAGGCGCTTGCGCTTTCCGACTAACCCCAGCATGCGCTGCTGAGCGACGCATGCTGAATTCCTCCCGAATGCTTTGGTCTATAGCATCGCTTAGAGTCTTTGGGGGAACCCGGTATAGACTCTGCTTGATGGGACCGTCATTCAGTCCCTTCATGAAGGCGGTGACCTGCATGGCAGGGGGCACCGGTTCATATACAATATTTGACAATAAATATTGTATTTTCTGAGCGTACGCATGTAGGCTCAGCTTGCCCTGCCTGAGTTCCATGAACTCTTCACGGCAGCTAAGTTCCATTTCTGGAGCTTCAAAGTTGTGCTTTAGCTCAGCTTTTAAAGCCTGATACGTCAGGAACGCAGTTCCGTCAGTGGATCTGCGGCTCATCGCCCATGCCCTGGCGCGACCGCCTAGGCATGTGGTGGCGAAATAAGCTTGTGAACGCGGGTCCACAATCTTTTGCGCAGAGAGAGCATCCTCCACCTCTGCGAACCACCTACGAAGAGGTTCACCCCCTTCGCCAGTAAAGGGCGGAATTCGCGCCTTTACTACTTCAACGCTCGCACTAGGTGCGGGCGCTGTTGTTGCCGCCGCCGTTTGGGAGCGCAATATTGCATTGCGCACCTGGGGGTCGATATACATTTTCTTGAAACGGGAAACCGTTTCTAAAGCATCCTCCGAGGTTTTGCCACGGGGGATCGTGATGATTTCGGGCCCTATGACCCGAATCATCTCGGTTACCGTCGTAATAGCACTCGGTGACCAGTTAGGAAAGTTTTCCATAACCAAGTCTTGCGCGAGCTGACGCTCACGCTCACGTTCACTGGCTGTTGTCATGACAGCCAGCGGCTCTTAAACCTTCGTCCCGCTAGTTAACTAACGGAACGCGTCAACAGTGGTCGTTTAGACGGACCACAAAGTGCTACCAGGTGTAACAGGGCTGCTGTTACGCGGCTTACACTGTAAGTTTGCAGTGAGGAAGCGTGCAAATTGTGTAGGACCAAATGTAATTTGGTCCTCCTTAGTTTACCTTAGATAAACTTAGATAGAAAACTAATTAGTGTATTAATTAACTATCGATTAAGTATATATATATGTTACTATATATACACCTAAGGGTGCTTGGGTTCTAGAAGGTAAGTTTAGGAGTGAATATATTTATGGTTGGTTAAGAGCTAACTAGTATAATTAGACCTAGACTAATCATAGTAACATGTAGTATAAAACTGATCTAATGATATTTTTATCATTAGATGACTTGTTAGATTCGATAATATCAGAATCTGTTCTCAAAGTGGATTATGACAACTTATAATCCAATATTCACATTTCAGGTATTAAGTCTGAAATTGAACTGTGATATTTCTACTCAAATATCACTTATGTAATGGCACCCCATTACAATATCCATTTTATTGCTTCCCCTGAGTTGCAACGTTCTCCATTGCTTCAATCCATAGGGCAAAGCACTCATCCTTTTCTTCAGGGCCCTGTTCTCCCCCTGTTTCCTTAGCTTCTTCCATCGATAGCTTTTGTCCTTCACGAGCATACGCCGTTGCTCTTCGTGACACCAGTCCGAAATTTAACAAACTTGACGCCCGCCAGCGCCTTTGTCATCACATCCGTGACCTGTTCTTGTGTGTTTATATACTCGGTTGTAAGTCTCTTGTCCTGTACCAAGGAACGCACGTAATGAAACTTGTTCTCAATGTGTTTCACATGGTGATGCTTGCCCGGCCTTTCACTTAAATAGATTGCCGCCATGTTGTCACTCAACAGCCTTGGTTTCTTGTAGTCGACCATTAGTTCTTCACATAAATTCTTCAGCCATTGTACATCCTTTGTACCTTCATGCACAGCGTAGTACTCCGCATCCATTGTTGACAACGCGTTAATGCCTTGCTTACGTGATCCATACGAAACTGCAGCTCTATAAAGTAGTGTAACATATCCGCTTACACTCTTCCGGTCTTCCGGATCATTGGCATAATCTGCACCCGTATGCACGACTAGATCGACTGGTTGAATCACTCAATCATCCTTAATCCATAGTCGAATGTAGTCTTGAGATACCTTAGCACGCGCTTAGCTTGTGCGTAGTGCTGTTGATTGAAACAACTCATGTGTTGTCCCAACTTCCTTACTGCATGTGCGATGTCAGGTCTTGAGCCCGCGACAAGGTACTGTAGTGCGCCCACTATTTCACATTATGTCATGTCCCGAATGTCTTCCTTCTTGCTTGTCGTTGCCAACGATGATCCTTCTGGTGTGGGTGCACCATTGCAATGTTGCATGCCAAAACGCTTCAAAATCTCCATGATGTACGTTTCTTGACTGAAGAACACTGTGTTCTTGGATATAATCACCTCTACCCCAAGGAGGTATTTCACCGGACCGAGATCAACTAACTCGAATGTCGTTTGAAGGAGCCTTCTTACTTCTTCACATGCTGTCTGTGGTCCCATCAACAGTAGGTCGTTCACATATACGGTTAGCAACATTGATATCTCCCCCTCCTGGTATCGGGCGTAGAGTCCGTAATCGCTTTCAATACGCTTGAATCCAATTGCAACTAGATGTTCATGCAATTTCTGATTCCATACATGCGGTGCCTGCCGCAATCCGTAAAGAGACTTAATCAACCTGCATACATGGCTCTTGCCATGCCTTTCATAGCCCGCCGGCTGTTCCATAAGAACTTCTTCCTGAAGTTCACCATGAAAAAACGCCGTCTTCACATCATACTGTAAGATAAACCAACCTCGTTGTACTGCGAGATATATAGCCACCCTGATGGTTTCAAATCGAATAACCGGAGCGTAGGTTTCGAAGTAGTGGATTCCATAGGTCTGCTTGTATCCATGCACAACCAATCGCGCCTTAAATCGCTTAACATAGCCATGTTCTTCTATCTTGACCGCATAGACCCAGCGGTTTGTAATTACTGTGAGCTTGCCTTTCGTTTCCTTACGAGGCACCACTTCCCATACACCATGGCGGCAAAGAGAATCCATCTCTTCATCCATTGCTGCACGCCAATATTCCGCGAAGCGTGAGTCCTTCACAGCTTCCTTGAATGGTCGTGGGACCTTCGCGTCATCTGCCAGTAACCTTTCACAAGGTTTTACCGATGTCGCCGTGCGTACGGTCAACACTTGTAATGCGCGAAGATTTCCAATCTTCTCTTGTGTATCGACACTGTTAACTCCAATATAATACTTGTATCTTGTGTTCTTTTGTCGCTTGCGCTCTGGCCTTCCATCAATGCGCCATCCTGGCTGCATCTCTTCCTTTTTGTTTTGGTTCTCTTCATCCGAGACCAGCTCTTCTCTTTGGGCATACACCAATGCCTCTGGTTTATCTTCTTCTGGGGCATACGCCAATGCCTCTTTGTCTTTCTTGGTTGGGGCATACGCCAATGCCACTGGTTTATTTTCATCTTCTCTCTGCCTCACCGCAATAGGTATCTTGTATACGTCCTCTGTGACCAAGCTGTCCATGCCTGCCCGCATCCGTACATACGGGATGGTAGCTGGTAGAGTGTGATCGCCGTCACCAAACGCATTTTCGATCATTTTCTGCACATAACTTGCATCTATAGTGTAGGCTTCTCGAAATGTCATGTTTCCACCTCGTGCTGTGCCAACCTTGCCATCAAGTGCACATATCCACTTGTAACCTTTTGTTTGCGTTAGTAACCGATCAGCAACCCTGGCATCTTGATCGGTTTGAGCTTATCCTTCTTCTGACTCTTGTTCTTCATGACTAACACGTCCACTGCGCATCCCCATGTGCGTAAGTGCGAGACATCCGGTCTCTCTTCATAAAGTAGTTCATGAGGGTTTTTCCCGTTGATTACCCGTGACCCTGTCACATTGAGGGTATCTACCACATGTAGGTGCCTCTCCCCATAGTGAGAATGGTAGTTGTGTTTCTTCAAGTAATACACGCACTTTCATCACCACCACACCGTTTCCACGTTCCACCAAGCCGTTTTCTTGAGAAGAATACGCGTTCGTTGTTTGTACACTAATTCCTTCTTCCTTGCAGAGTTGATCCACTTCCTTGTTTACGAACTCTGTTCCTTGATCCGAAAATAACTCTTGTATTCTTAGATGTCGGTGTATGAATGCCGTGTTGAGTCTTCGCAACAGTCTTGTTAGATGGTTCGCCGCCTCATCTTTTGTCTTGAGTAGGAAGACCCACTTGAATCGGGAATATTCATCTATGACGAGTAAAAACATGCTTGCACCACAGCTGTCTTCACTTTAATTGAATCCACATCAAGACATAGCCTTTCCAATGGCCTTGTGGCTTTCCTTGTCTTATGACCAAATGTCATTGTTTTGGCCTTAGCCACTTCACACGGAACACAGTCGTAGTTTGCCAACGTTTTATTGATCTTAAGTCCTTGGCCTGTCTTGTTCTTATCCATGCTCTTGATTACTTGTTGGTTAGCATGATTGAACCGCTTGTGCCACGTTCGTGCATCTGTTTCTGCTTGCTTTTCCTTAGCCTTGCTGCGCTTATCCATAAGCGAGACGCCCAGTATCTCGCGTCCAGCGCCAGTGTAGACATGTGTCCAAAGCCTGTAAAGTCCATTTATCTTATTGAACTTGATCTTGATGTTTCCCTTCGTTACGTGCGCTATCGATTGTTCTTCGCCATGAAGTGTCACCTTGTACTTACGTGACTGGGAGTAATCGAATGCAGTAATGTTGGCACGCGCTTCTGGTACATACGATACATCTTCCAGCTTGCGTTTCTCGATCTTGCCTGTGAGTTCGTTCTGCACGCAGATTAACACCGTACCCATCTGCGTTACCGTAGAAATTGTGCCATTCATCATAACTAAACCCTTGCCTTGTACCGTGTATACCTCAAGAAAGGTCTCTCGTAGATTACACACGTTTGCTTGACTTCCACTGTCAAATTTCCATTCGATCACGTCTGGAGAGAGTAATGGCTCCTTGGTGCTAGCCTGTACCATGAGGACTGGTATTGGTTCATCTTGTGTCCCTGCACCTCCAGAGTAGTTGGATCGTCATCCACCATATCGACTTTGGTCGTCGCCGCGACCTCCGCGTCTGTCACCGCGTCCGCCACCGCGGCCTGCACGGCCTCCTCGATTACTTCGTACATAGCGACTTGGGTTTGCCTCCTCACCGTTACGCATACTGCGCGGACAATCACGCATCCAGTGTCCGTACTGGTTACATATTCTGCAAGGGCTCCACCGCATTGCCTCTTGTAATGTTTCACGCCTTCCTTGCATAGTAATTTGTCTTATGTTTTGCCGATGCTCTACGTTGTTCATCTGAACCTCACGCCTTGCGTCGCCACGCTCATTGCGTTCTTGTTCTTCCGCATAAATCAACCGGTTCTTGACTTGCCGTAGGCTTACTTTGTTCTCCACTGACAGCGACTTCATGCGTGAAAACTCTTTGTAGAGATCCGGGTAGACTTCTTTTGTTTGAAACAGTAGTAACTCTGCAAACTTTTCTTCATCCATGACCTCTCCTGCCTTGCGTAAATCGCCTTCGAGTTGTGTCATCTCGTTAATGTAGTCCAGCATGCGCTCTCCAGGCCTCAGAAAGCGATTGAAAAGTTCCTTCTCCACAACGATCTTATTGCGCGCCGGCATTCCATCGTATTCAGCCATCAAAGCATCCCAGAGACGAATGGGATTTCCCGTCTTAATAACTTTTTCCATGCGTATCACCACCGCATCTGCAAGACTCCCAACTATCATCGCATGCGCCGCAGCATATCGGCAGTCCCAGGTGTCCTTCATCTCTAACGGCCAATCGAAGTTATATCGCTCCTTCCCGGTGACAAGCGCTAGCAATCCCGCTGCATTCAGCTTCGCTCTCATCTTTACTTTGTAGATCTTGAATCCTTCTCCATTGAATGGCTCCATGCGGAATTCCTGCGCCATGTTTCGGTACATCCGCATCTGGTCACTATGCCCGGCCGTATTCATGTTTTCTTGGCTCGTCAAATTCTCTTGTGCTTCAGCTAGTTCCTCCCCGAGGGATCGCTGGGTATTTCCGAGATTTGTTCTTTCTTCTTGACGGGAGAAAACTAGAATGTCGAATGGAGTATTCCCTTCTGCGACCCTGCGGTCCGATCCCGGTTCGGTTGAGCCGCGATCCCTTGAACCTGCCCCTGTTGGGCTCATAACCTGTTGTAAACTACCTAAATTAGGGTCAGTCGTACCTTGTGTAGGATCTGGTGTACCACTTAGTGTACCCATAATTAGTAATAGTTTAACTCCTAATTAGCACTTATTTAAGGAAGTACGTAAGCCCACAACAAGCGGGGCCAAAATGGCTCCGGGGACTCGGTTGGGTGTGCAGATGAGAGATAATTGACAACAAACCATTGAGCCCTGCTCGGTTACCTTGGAGTGAGTGCCCCGCACTCCTCCGCCCCACTTCTCATCCTGCACCCATACCGCACGCCCATATATATTAGGTTAGACTATAATTATCTAATATATCTTACCTTGTATGTTCTGATCATAGCGGGTTGTCGCACTTCTACCGTTTCAAATGGTCCCAGCTAGCCACTTATGCACCTTGGTTCTGGTGTGCGCCTTACCCTCTATTCCTCGCACTCTCCATTGGAAGCATGTTTCTCCTACTCTGTTGTGGTGGAGCCGATTTCGAAATCCAGAACGGAAGTTCTTGGGGGCATTTGGATTCCCACTGACCCGGACGACCAATTATCGGAGGGGGTACTCGCTTGATCCTTTGATCGGACATATCACCTCGATCCGATCATCCCTGTCTTTTTTTCGACCGGTCATCACAAACGACCGGGGTTAACTTTTGCTTCACCTCACCTTATGTACCTATTGGTTCTCGGTGGTTACACTCACGATGGGCTCTAGATGAAAATAGTTTTCGTGATCATGTCGGGGGAAGGATGTTTTTTCGAGACGGGAAAGTTCTCCGGTGGAAATCTTCACCGCATGACAGGTTAGGGTTGATACTTAATTAAAGTATCACAGGCACTGATCGAGAAACTTCATCCGATCAGGCCAATAATCACTAATTTAATATAATAATATTTTCCAAACACGTGGGCGTGAGGAGTGAGGGTGTTTAGCCCAAGTATATCCCTGAGTGGGACTTCCAGCGAGACAAAGTGCGACTAACAATTCTGTTAGACTTGTCTGTTTCAGAAAAAATGAAGGTTTTGGTATTTCACAAAAAACTATGCATTCGGATTGGTGGAAATTAGCAGTATTCGATAATCGGTATTTTTACAAAACGTGATGTAACGTGTTTTGTGCTCAATTACTGTAGATTTGCATTCTAAATATACACCAAAGCTGAATTGGTTTCGTCAAATGTCCAAAATAGAATCAGCAATGACCAAAATTATTCGACACCTTTTCATAAACGATATAAACCATCACAAACGGTTTCCAAAGGGTATAGCTCTCATCAACATCAACCGACCAAAAACAAAATATTGAGCTCGGGTGTGGTGCGCGCGAGACTTCACGCCACCCATTTATTTCCACAAACGTGCTCACTTATCAAGAATCTCTCAGCCACCAAGATGCCATACCAATTTATGGCATATGGGGCCATAGCGTGAAAGAATACATCACGCTGTACAACATCAAGCAGTTTGCTGATAACTACTTTGTTTCACGTGCAGGTAAAACCTTCTAGCCTACTTATTATGTATGTAATGGGGTGCCATTACATAAGTGATATTTGAGTAGAAATATCACAGTTCAATTTCAGACGTAATACCTGAAATGTGAATATTGGATTATAAGTTGTCATAATCCACTTTGAGAACAGATTCTGATATTATCGAATCTAACAAGTCATCTAATGATAAAAATATCATTAGATCAGTTTTATACTACATGTTACTATGATTAGTCTAGGTCTAATTATACTAGTTAGCTCTTAACCAACCATAAATATATTCACTCTTAAACTTACCTTCTAGCACTCAAGCACCCTTAGGTGTATATATAGTAACATATATATACTTAATTGATAGTTAATTAATACACTAATTACTTTTCTATCTAAGTTTATCTAAGGTAAACTAAGGAGGACCAAATTACATTTGGTCCTACACAATTTGCACGCTTCCTCACTGCAAACTTACAGTGTAAGCCGCGTAACAGTAGCCCTGTTACACCTGGTAGCACTTTGTGGTCCGTCTAAACGACCACTGTTGACGCGTTCCGTTAGTTAACTAGCGGGACGAAGGTTTAAGAGCCGCTGGCTGTCATGACAACAGCCAGTGAACGTGAGCGTGAGCGTCAGCTCGCGCAAGACTTAGTTATGGAAAACTTTCCTAACTGGTCACCGAGTGCTATTACGACGGTAACCGAGATGATTCGGGTCATAGGGCCCGAAATCATCACGATCCTCCGTGGCAAAACCTCGGAGGATGCTTTAGAAACGGTTTCCCGTTTCAAGAAAATGTATATCGACCCCCAGGTGCGCAATGCAATATTGCGCTCCCAAACGGCGGCGGCAACAACAGCGCCCGCACCTAGTGCGAGCGTTGAAGTAGTAAAGGCGCGGATTCCGCCCTTTACTGGCGAAGGGGGTGAACCTCTTCGTAGGTGGTTCGCAGAGGTGGAGGATGCTCTCTCTGCGCAAAAGATTGTGGACCCGCGTTCACAAGCTTATTTCGCCACCACATGCCTAGGCGGTCGCGCCAGGGCATGGGCGATGAGCCGCAGATCCACTGACGGAACTGCGTTCCTGACGTATCAGGCTTTAAAAGCTGAGCTAAAGCACAACTTTGAAGCTCCAGAAATGGAGCTTAGCTGCCGTGAAGAGTTCATGGAACTCAGGCAGGGCAAGCTGAGCCTACATGCGTACGCTCAGAAAATACAATATTTATTGTCAAATATTGTATATGAACCGGTGCCCCCTGCCATGCAGGTCACCGCCTTCATGAAGGGACTGAATGACGGTCCCATCAAACAGAGTCTTTACCGGGTTCCCCCAAAGACTCTAAGCGATGCTATAGACCAAAGCATCCGGGAGGAATTCAGCATGCGTCGCTCAGCAGCGCATGCTGGGGTTAGTCGGAAAGCGCAAGCGCCTTTCGACTTTAACATGCCGCCAATACAGCATGTTAATACTAACCAAAACTTCCAATCGAGACGAAGTTCACACTTCGTCCCGAGACACCCAAATCCGCGTCAGAATGCGGGCGGAGGAGGTCCAGAACCTATGGACCTATCGGTTGCAGTTGCCTCAACTCCGAGGCAACCGAAGAACAAGAAGTTCCTTCGCTGCAATCGATGCGCGAAAATGGGCCATTACGCCCATGAATGTATGGCGCCGCGTCCGGCACCACGCAGTCAGCGGACTGGACAGTCTGCTGGCAAGCGACATCAACAGGGGCAACCCTCTGTTGATGCAAAAAACGTCAACAACCAGTAGGGGCGGGGCGCCCTACTGGACGGGTTATCTCACATGCCGACATCGGGCATGTGAGGATAATAGCCCCAGACGGGACTATGTCCTGTCAACGTGTGCAGGGTGAAGAGAAACCTCTCATCACCCTGGAAGTTAAGCCGCATGGAAACGATGTCCCCATGCGTGCTCTGTTTGACACAGGAGCGTCAAACAATTTCGTTAGAACTGAGGTCCTAACGTCGTTGAACTTCGAGGAGATTGAATCTCCAAGAAGCATGCTGTCAGTCCGGTTAGCAACAGGTGCAACCGTGACTATACCAAAGCGTGTAATTCGTACACGCCTCGAGTTAGACGAACTGTCGTTCGAGGACGAATACATCGTCCTCGATCTTGACGACAAGTTCGATGTTATCTTGGGCATCCCTTGGATGTCCAAGCATCAACCAACGATCGACTGGGTTAACCTGTCGATCGACTGCGGCGGTCTCACAGGATCTGATCACCCTGTGAGTAATCCGGCTGTATCTAATGATACAACCGCAGTGTCAGACAGTCTGGTGGGTAGCGATGGCACCACCAGACCTGATCCGACTAGGTCAGCGGATAGTACACCCGCTGATCAGAGTCCAGAGGGACGCGAACGCGCGACGAACGAGTCGTTGCGTGTCAGTAATGTGTGCAACACGGGCGCAAAGCACTCCCGTGTTGAAGTTACTACTACGACCGATGACGGTCGTGGTATAGAGAATGCACACGCGGTGGGAAACACCCACCGTGAAAAGAATGAAACCGTCACGGAAGCAAATGACTTCCGTGTCGAAAATAAAGAACTCACGACTAAGAGCAGTCGAGAGTGCATGAACACCATGGTAGACAGTGGTCACCATGAAGAGAAGGCCTTGTGCACGAGTGATGATCACCGTGCAACAGATCGGACAAGTGCGTCTGATCTCGCAGCTGTGTCCGTCGAGACGATCAACGTCCTGACGCAGACAGAGACCGGATTAGCTACCCAGTCTCTCACACTTGACAACCCTCCGAACCTAAGTTCAGAGGTGATGGCCCTTCCAGCCTTGAGCTGGAAGAAGTTCGTAAAGAACTTGCGAAATGATCAGATCGAACAGATCTGCGTCATTGTCGCATCTGATGAGGTTGTGGATATTCGCGAGCGAATATCCACTTTGCAATTGGAAGACATCGGGAACGAACTCGTTCCCAATGGCAAGAACGCTGAGAACGAACTCGTTCCCAGTGATCAAACCAAAGTTCAGCGCTTTGAAGCGCAGAGCTGGGAGTCGCTTAAGGCGACTTCTCCGTACTACGAAGTACTTTGGGAATACGCTGACGTATTCCCAGAAGAAGTACCTTGTGAGCTCCCTAAGGATAAGGGAACTAGGCACGAAATTGATCTCGTGCCTGGCACGAAGTACTGTGTCACGCGGCAATGGCCATTGCCGCGCGACCAAGTTAAGGCCATCGACGAGTTCTTTGAAACTCGTCGCAAGGCGGGACATGTGCGGGAGTCTACCTCACCGCACTCTAGCCCCACCTTTTGTGTAAAGAAATCCACCGGTGGGTGGAGAATCGTTCATGCTTTCAATAAGCTGAACGCAGCAACAGTATCGGCGCAGACGCCGATACCGAGAAAGGATGTTATCATTGATGGCATGAGCGGGAGCACCGTTTTCAGTGCTCTCGACTTGAGGGATGGTTTCTACCAAATCCTTATGCGTGAGAAGGATATCCCTCTCACGGCTGTAAGCACTCCAAGCGTTATGCTTTGGGAGTGGCTTGTTATGCCGCAGGGGCTTCGAAATGCCCCTGCCACCTTCAACAGATGCGTTACACATCTATTGCGCCCGGTGCGAGAATTCGCACCGAGCTATTTTGACGACGTGTTCATCCATAGTAAGGCTGAACATGGCAAGACCGATGTAGACGTTCATAAAGAACATCTACATCAGGTGTTAGAGCTTATGCGCAAGCACAAGCTCTATGCAAATTTAAAGAAGTGCACCTTTGGTGCACCTGAGATACCCGTTCTTGGCTGCTTTGTAGGCAAGAATGAAGTGCGCCCCGATCCAGAAATGATCAGGGTGATCGTTGAATGGCCTCCGCCAAACAACGTTAAGGAACTTCGAAAGTTCCTCGGACTGGCGACATATTTGCACAAATATTCGTGCAATTATGCCGGTCTGATCCGACCTCTTTCCCAATTATTGAAGAAAGATGTCGAATGGCGCTGGGATACCCAGTGCCAAGATGCGTTTGATGCAGTCAAGCGTAGCTTGACTGAGGCTCCCGTCTTGGCAATCGCCGATAACGAGCGACCGTTCCACGTCGTTTGCGACGCGAGCGATTTCGCCATCGGCTGCGCCCTGATGCAGCGCGATCACGATGATCGTGATCGCGTGATTTATTATCAATCGCGTCAGCTGCGCCCAGATGAGCGCAACTATCCGGTGCATGACAAGGAACTCCTTGCCATGAAGTATGCACTGGCAAAGTTTCGGATCTATCTCTTAGGAGATAGACTGTTTGTGGTTTACACGGACTATGCGTCGTTACGCACGGCCGTGAATTCAC
>MIQA02001077.1:0-12086 GCA_001887855.2 Sclerospora graminicola | reverse complement strand
TGGTGGAGCCGATTTTCAAATCCATGACCGAAGTCTTGGGCGGAATCCGGATACCCACTGGCCCGGACGACCAACTATCGGAGGGGGTACTCCGTTGATCCTGATCAGCATCAGAATCAGATGAATCACCATTATGGTGACTGATCTGATCCTCCCGGTCATCTGGCCGGTCTTCATGCGCGTCAGGATCTATGTTTATCTTCATCTCACCTTGTGTACCCGTTGATCGGGGGTGGTTACACTCACTTAGGTGGACTCGGTGACGAAAACGATGATCTTGATCAGGTCGGAGGGTTTGACCTTCTCGAGACGGGGGGTGTCCTCGGGTGGAAATCTTCACCGGAGAACGGGTTGGGGTCGATACTTAATCAGTATCTAGGCACTGATCAGGAAAGTTCGTCTGATCAGGCCAGCCAATGAGAGAGAGATATAACGAAACCAAGAAAACGCGATCAAACCACGATCTTCCACAGTAATCCACAAACGTTATCTCCACAAAACCTTTTCCAATATTATTAACGTGTTCCAAACACGTGCGCGTTGAGGGTGAGGTTCGATCACCTAAAACAAACCCGTCGGGGGTCTTCCGGTAAGCCAAAATGCGTCTAAGCGCGTCTTAACCGGGAATTAGTTGAGCAAGAGGGGACTAATCAACCCTGTGCTCCCAATGACCGCAACACGTGGCGGAGCGACTCTTTGCTTTAGGGGGAAAATCAAAACCTGTTATTATATATGCAATGTCCTATACCTGTGTACCGTACATCAACTCATGCCTGACTTATACTTCGAACCTATTTACTTCGTCGCACGGTTGCGTAGCACCACCTTGCCCATCCTGGCTGCACCTTCAGCTGATCTGTACCACTTCTGCCCTGATCACGACCCGACTCTTCGAAAGATCTTCAACCCGTCCCGATCTTCGACAAACGACCTTGAAACCACTTGGGATCTGCTCTTCAGCACTTGTCCACTTCGTATTCCGTCCGACTGAACCGAGAACTTACTTGCCTTTGCATCTGAACGCTGATCAGAGGCTGATCGGCCCTGATCACGATCGGCATAGTGATCAACCGAGTGATCAGGTGGTGATCAGGCCGATCAGCCCTTGATCACCTCGGGAACGCTCTGGGTCATCATCATCACGACTCAGTTCATCTTCTAGGCCATACTTCCGACCTTTATACCCCGTCAGGACAACCATATAACACCGATCTCGGCTGATCAGGCCTGATCAGGCCTTGCCACGTCATCTTCGGACAAACCATAGGTTATCATCACTCACACAACCTGTCACTCCACATGCCCGACTTCATTCCACATTTAATCTTCATTGCTCGGGCATAATAGGCTGATCAGGCCGTAACTTCGTGTCATGATCAACTTCAACCACTATACCATTCATAGATCGGCTGGACGCCTGCCTTTGACACGTCATGTCAACAGTTACTCTTCTCATATTACATCCACGGGAACTCCACTTAGTAACTGTAATAACGATCGTGATCGTGATCTCCATCGTTCCATCAGTGTCTGGGACTGGGCTTAACGACAGTACTTGGCTGATTTCTTCACATCGTGAATATCCGTTGTCCGCCACCTTTTCCTTTTACTGTGATCAGCCTTTTCCCACCCATCAACCGTCATATGTTGATGGGTGTTCTATCGTCACCAATCAACGGCCATGTGTGGTCCACTTCAGTCTCAATATTTTCCGATCGCTTTACCACAGCCGCCCCTGAGACTAACTGTAGCCGCGCAACGACTGCAGTTCGACTCACTCACTTTTAAACTTCCTCTCTGGCGATCACCATGGCCGACGCGAGCCGATCTTCTCTTCCTTCTTCGTCTTCTTCGGCTGCCTGCCCGATCGCTGCCTCGCCTTCCGTTTCCAGCTCGACTACTTCCGTGATCGCCCCGATCACGACTTCGGCGCCGATCACGACCAGCCTCATTCGTCCGACGACGACTCTCGCTTCGTATCGCCCGCCTTGGAATCCTCCCGCTCGACCTTCCTCAGATCGCCCTCTCCGTTTCTGGAGCAGCTCGCTCGCCTAATGGATGGATCGGGTCCATTCACTTTGGGGCCTGTGGAGGCTTGCCGGCTACGGTCGGAACTCCGAAGTGCAATTCCCGAGTTGGTTTCTCTGTATGATACCAATCGGGCACTTACCACTGAGTTATCCGACCGTCGGATCGTTGCTGATTCCTTGGCACATGATTCTGCTGATCTGGCTGCCCAGCTGTCGACTCTCCGGCTGGATCGCGACCGGCTTGGCCAAGACTTGCGAGACATGACTGATCGCGTTCAGGGTTTGACGATGGAGCGTGATCAGTTGTCGGCTGACCTTGCTGCTCTGCGCCTTTCCAAGCCTTCGGACACCGTCGCCTCTTTACAGTCGCTGATCGGTTCGTTGACTATTACCGTCCGCCGTCAGGGTACGTTTCTCTCATTCACTTCTTCTGTAATCCGTATTTGACTCTCCATGTTTATTTCTAGATGCACGTATTGAGGCGATGAAAGACTCGATGGTCGAGATGGTGGGTCATCTACAACGGCTCGATGATCACCGCCTCGACCGTGATCAGCTGCTTCACGACAAGATCTGCACTGCCGAGGACGTAGAGCGTCGAGAAGTCGAGACTCGCTATTCGGATGAGCTGGTCCAGCTCCTGGACAAGCAACTTTCCGATTCTCGCATCGGCCGCGCCGACATACAGAAAAGGTTGTGCGAGAGTAGGAAAGCGGCTGAAGATTGCCGGCGCGAGCTTAATCTTGCTCGGGTTAAACTTGAAACCCTAGAGCTCGATGATCGCGCCTGGCTTCAGCATAACGCCGACCTGAAAAACCTCGCGGTGCAGACTATGGAGAGATGGACCAAACCGAACACCGGTTCGGGGTCAGTTCGGACGGCCCTACAACGGCTTCCTGGGCTGATCGGCTCTTTTACTTCGTCTGGAACACCGCCACAGTCTCCGGAGTCTGCCCCGCCTTCACCCGCGTCCTCCGTCGCTTCCTTGCCTGTCCATAGTGCTGATCAGCCCGTGATCAGCACTGCAGCGGCTTCTGCGTCTATTCAATCTCGTTCACCGGCGACTCCGAGATCAGCGCCTTCGGTCTTGAGTTCTGGGAAGCGTAAGCAGACCAGTTCGTCGAAGAAGAAGATGATTCCCGCCAAGCGATCACGTCTTGCGATTGACTCGGACGACGAATCGACTGATCTGGACGAGAGGACGTTGTCTGTTCTGGCCCGATCGCGCAGCACTGATCGCCGTACTCAAGCACCAAGCCATTCAGGCGTAAATTCGTTGGCCCAGGCCGTTACTTTGCTGGAGTCAGATGACGACGATGACGATGATCTTGAGGAGGAACAACCGGCTCAAGCTGATCCTAACATTCCTCCAGCGGCCACTAGGGCAGCGATCGCCCCGCCGCTCAATTTCACGGGCGTTTTCATCCCGGCGAAACAATCGTCGGTCGGGGAGGATGATTACAGTTATAATCCGAACCAAAGGTTCATGGATCTGTATGTCGTCCTGCAGGGCAAGCCGACTTCTGCTCACATGGCAACACGGAAACCTTGGAGTGCTGATCAGGTCTGGGATCTGACGCCTCGGGTTCTTGAAGTGAGGCAGAAACTCGTCCCTCGCTTGTGGTCTCGTCCGCCAGGCTGGATCTTTCCGACAAGATCGCCGGCGCCCAAAGACAAGCAGTGGCAACCGAAGGTGCTGACCAGAGGCGCTATTGAGCTTCTGATCGATTCAGCACCTTGGGATGTCCTCCTGACACCTATGCCCGGGCTGGCGTTTCCTGATCACCCTTGGTTTGTCGAGCTGCAGGGACGCTTGGCTTTGTATTACCAGGAGCATGTGCAAGCAATATGGGAGGCGACTCACCATTTCCCGATCACGGCGGCGATGCGCAAGGACGCGTGGATCGAGCATTACCATCATGCTCGCAAGCGTCGACGCACCAAAGCCGGGGCTGCTTGGGCCGCGATCTGCGATTATATCGTCGACGGGATTCTGCACGGCGAGTGTGATCTGGACGTTTTCCTGTTTCCTGGCGTGCTGCATTTACCTGTTCGTCGAGCGGGATCGCGAGGACTCAAGGCTGACGGCGGGGATTGGTATCCCGGTTATGGGCATATAACTCCGGTCGCCACGCTGCGTGATTGCCTGATCTGGACCGATCAGCAGGAGCCTTGGCGAAACCAGTTTCGATCAAGTCCCATGGATCATCCAGGGTTCACGGTTTCTCGCCTGCGCACTAAGTATGGCCTGTGATCGTCGTGATAACCAACTTCTATTTCGTTTTCCATAATCACTAATATATCACGACAGTTCTTGATGATTTTCGCGTTCCACCTTCGTATTTCTTGTTCATGTCTCATTATCGTTTCCATCTTGTATGTCGGTCGCTCTCATGTGTACAGGTATAGTTCTTGAGTAATATATGTATGTATATGTATCCGTTTACTCCAAACCAGCTCAACCACCCTGATCTCCACTTGCCCGATCATCATATTTGGCTGATCAGTCACAATGTGTCAACCCAGGCTATTGAGATTCCTGGTTACCCTCTTCGTGGGTTTGCATCACTCCAAATCGATTCCGTCTCACCCGATCACGTTCAAATTCTCTTAATAGAGCTCCACAGTTCAGATCACGTTCATCTACCCACTCGGGGTCGTCATAACCTTTCCACCGAACCAAGTATTCACGGTGGGTTCGGCCAAATCGGGTCCTCTTGCCTGATCGGGTATCCAAAACTTTCTCCACTTCGAATTCGTTCGGGTCCAACGTTCTTTCCCAACTGTCTTCGGGTAAGAGAGCTTCGTCAAAGTCAAACCTTGGCTGATCATCGCATGACAGCCTGGTTTTAGGCCGATCAGGGTATTCTCGAACCAGTTTCAGCTTCGACAAGTGGACGATCGGGAAAATTCCATAATCGGTACCTGCAGTAATCAGCCGAGCGGCATGATCACCGATCAGTTCGGCTATACGGAACGGTCCATGCCACAGATGTGCTAACTTCTTGGCATATCCTTCTTTCACGCGATCCAAGTAAAGCCAAACTCTTGATCCTGGCTCGATATTGTGCGAATCGGCCTGATCATTGTTCCGATCAGCTCTTTCTTGGATGGCCCTTCGCAATCGTTCGTTGACTTGTTCCCGCGCATGTTGGTAGTGACGTTGGAGTCCCATACGCCATCGACGAGCTTCGCGATCTCGACCTCGGGTGCATCCAACAGGGATCACCGACTCGATGGTAGATCGGGGGTCCCAACCATACGCCAGGTAGAAAGGGGTGTCTCCCCTGATCCGATCGAAAGAGGAATTCAACGCAAACACCAGTCTCTCCGCATATTCATCCCAATCTTGTTGCGCGGAGTCCGCGACATACATCTTGATAGCTCTAGTTAGCGTCTGTACCATCCGTTCGGCTTTACCATTCGCCTGTGGACGATACGCCATGGTCGCGCTCTGTTTCTGGCCAAGCATCTGATTAAATGATCGGAACACTTCGGCCATGAAACCCGGTTCGCGATCATGCCTCACTGGCTCCAAATCGTCGAAAAACACATTCTTCATAACTGCAAGCGACTTGTTGGGCTGTTCGGGTAGATCCCGCTTTCGCGATCACCAATCCCGTGAACAGATCAGTCCAGATCAGCAACTCTGTATTGCCCTTGAACGATTTTGGCAGGGACGGTATGTGATCCATCGCTATCACTTGGAAAGGGTAGGTCGCCTGGATATTTCCAGGTGATCTTCCCCGGATGTTTGGCATACCTTTTCCAGTTTCGCAATCCGTACATGTCCCAACAAACTTTTGTATACTTCGATATAATCCTCTCCAATGAAAATGTTTACGGATCCTGTGGTACGTTCAACCTACGCCCTGGTGGCCACCCTCCAAACTAGGTGATAATGGTGTAATATATCAGCTTGTAAAGTTTGCGGGATCACGAGCCTTGCCGATCGGTCCAGATCCGCATCGGCCTGATCAGCTTGAGCATAGTAAAACAATAAATCATTTTCGTCGATCTCGTAGTTAGACGCGATCTTGGCACAATCTTTTGCTTCACTCTGACTCAACTTCTCTAGATCCCCCTTTAGAAACGCCTTCAAATCAACAATCCATTTTTCCTCGTCATGAGCCTTGAGAATTCTTTCGATCCGCATCTCTTGTACTATTTCTTCTGTCAGGCTTTCTCGAGAGAGTGATCTGTTGGGTGGTGATCTGGTTCGTGATCTCGTCGTAATCAAAATCTGGGCTACTTCCTTTTCATCTTCCACACGGATCAGCTCAGGCAGCCTATTGATCTCCACCAGTTCTTTTAGCAACGCTTGATCAGTAATTATTGATTCGGCCTGATCACGCATAGCCATAGTGGCTAGGTGATCTGCACTCCGATTCCAATCACGTTTCACATGCAAAAGATCATGTCTTGGCCATCCACGTAAAGCTTTCATAACGCGGTCATTCAGTAGCTTCAAACGCGGCGCTTTACAGTCGATCTCTCCAGTGATCTGCCGAATTACCAGGTTTGAATCTCCGCATATGATTACTCTTCCGATCTTTTGCTCTTGCAAGAGATCCAAACCTAGCAGCAGACCACGATATTCAGCCTCATTGACCGTGATACCTGGAGTATAATCTGAGCCGGCCGATATAACAGTCCACTCTGGCAGTTTCCATAACAGCGCGCTTTACGCCCCTACGCCTTTCTTCACACTCGCTGATCCATCGAAGCTTACAACGATCAGGTCTTCTTCTGAGCCGACGATCGGTGGGGGTATAGTGATCGATTCACGTGGTTGCTTCCGAGGAGCGACCTCGATCAGGGCTTCATCGACTTCTGATCGGGGCGTGATGCTGGCTGCTAGTGTTCCAAGAATTTCTTCTTCGCCCTTGGTGCACTTAATGATCTCCAAAGTCCACTGAGATAACAGCGCTGTCCATCGCCCCAGTCTTCCATCTAAACCACTCGCGGACAGTAACCACGCCAAACTAGATCGCCTGGATAATACCTTAATTGATCTAGTTACCAGCATAGAGTAGCAAACATCCAATACACGTAATAATGCTAGCACTTCCTTATCCACAATACCATAGTTAACTTCGTTCGGTTTTAATGTTCGGCTTGTGAACGTCACCGGGCAATAAACTCCATCGTGATCTTGGACCAGTGCGGCCGATATTGCCCATTTAATGGCATATAGGATCACCACGGGAATCTTCTCCGGATCGAAGTGTTTCAGTATCGGCGTCGAGATCATCTTCGCCTTTAACATACTGAAGGCTACCATAGCTCGATTCATGTGGTCTTCTGACCCTGGCATAGTTCGATCAATCGGTGATCCAGTCCTGAGATCCGTTTCAGTGACTTCAACTTCGTGATCAGCCTCAATTGGCGATCCTCCTACCCGATCACGTTCTCGTAGCCCATGATAATCAACTTCCTTCAGTTCATATAGTATAGCGGCGTAAATCGAGAAGTCTTCGATAAATCTGCTATAATAATTCAGAGATCCGAGGAAGGATTGCATGGGTTTCAGTGATCGGGGGAAAGGTAGTTGCTGAGAGCGGCTAGATCTTTCGGGTTTGCTTCCAATCCTTGGTTCGATACGTTGTGGCCGAGATAAGCGACCTTGGGTTGACCCCAGAAACACTTGACCACACTGATCGACAAATACCAACGCTCGCAGGTGTTCAGAAGTCGTTCGACCTTATCGCATAGCATATCCCAGGATGTTGCTGTGACCAAGATGTCGTCTATGTATGATCGCCTTTCCAACACTGATCGGCCTTGATTTTGGAATGGTTCACCTTCCGTAAACACATCATGTAGATCGGTGGCTTCCCGATCAGCACTGATCTGGAAATATCCATAGAGAGCATTGTCGATCAGCCTCTGGTAGATCTGTGGGGCATTCTTTAATCCAAACGGCATCCGATTCCATTCAAAAAGCCCAAAAGGTGTAACGAAAGCCGAGATATCTCGAGCGCGATCAGTCATCGAAACCACCCAGAAACCACTAGCCATATCCAGCGAACAAAACCATAAAACTTTATCCAGATCCTCTAATAGATCGTTGATCAGGGGCATCGGATATACCATCAACTTCGTGAGGCGATTCACCATTCTATAGTCGATACACAATCGAATATCAACCCCATTCTTCTTAATCACGATCACGATCGGTGATACCCACTGCAATGTTGATGGTCGGATGATCTTTGTACTCAACAAGCCCTTGATCTAATCGGATAACTTTTCACGGTATTGATGTGCAACTTTACGACAACGCTGAGCGATCGGCCTCGCATTTCCCACGTCTATGTCACAAACAGCTCCGAATGCGGCTGGGGGTAGGGCGTTACCTTTCCCCATCAGTAAGTGACGCCTCTTCGAGATGATCCTTTTTAGCTGATCAATCTGCTCGGGAGTGTTCACTTCGGGATCACCGACCTATAGATCTTCCATGGTGACTTCTGGCATATTGGGCGATACTTCCGGTAAAACGGCCATCTGCTTCTCGATACCTTCAATGTACTGATCGCCACCTTCGTGTATACACACTTGCTCGTCCACCTGATCTGCCTTTTTCTGATCGGCGTCATCTTGAGTCGCTCCTTGTACGTCACTCGACTGATGGTTTACTTCGGGTTCACCTTCCTCCGTAATGACTTCGGCTGATTCATCCTCCTTTTCTTTCTCATGATCGTTCCTGAACTCCTCACTGTCATTTCCGCTATCTGGGTCCGTTAGTTTCGGTGAGCCCGCCCTAATTATACTCAATATCTGTGGACCTTCTTTGACCCGGCCTTCCCCTGTCGCCTCTATCGTTGGCCTCCTGATCAGCAGCTTGGTCGGCGTAGAATACTCCGGCTTCTCGACCAGAGGTGAGGTATCTTCCTCCGCTAAGTCTTCGTCACTGATCATGTCCGTGGTGGCTTGATAAGCCAGATTCTGCCATTCAATGTATCTTCGGGATCCTACCGAAACATATCCGATCTGTCGAGGTACTTTCCCTTCAGGTAACCACATCCCTAAGATCATGTCTTCGTGGATGATCAGCGGCTGATCGGATATATTTGTGACCCTGATATAGTTTGATCGGCCGATACCTTTAACGAACGTTGGTACCCATCGTTCACCACGGGTTAACCACAATTTCTGTTGCCGATCACTCGACCGAATCATGACATCGACTGATCGGGACACCCCAATGTTCTCGTACTGACCCATTTTTAACATCCGTAAATGAGTACCATACAAAGGTCGTCGGCCAGATAACTGAATCTGCACTTCATCCGGCAGAGTCAGGGTTCCATGAGACAGGTCAAGTCGTATACCGGCTGGTACCATAAAATCCATCCCCAGTATCGCGTCTTGACCGGCTAACCGGCCGATCCAAGCGTTAAAATAGTAGACCAGGGATCCTGCCAGGGTGATCTTCACACGTGATCGTCCTTCTGTCATATATGAACTCTCGCCGATCCCAACACATTCTTGCCTCTGGGTACTGTCTATACGACATC
The DNA here is from genome assembly GCA_001887855.2 of Sclerospora graminicola. NCBI lineage: Eukaryota > Oomycota > Peronosporomycetes > Peronosporales > Peronosporaceae > Sclerospora > Sclerospora graminicola. Next base: position 2,536 of record MIQA02001077.1, on the reverse strand, counting down.
CCACCTTACGAGCAAAGGCGGAGTCGATGATCGAGACTTCTGCCCCAGAGTCAAATCAAATAGTGGCTTTTTCATTGTTGATATTTCCATTAGCTTTAGCCTGTTTAAACCACTTATCGGGAGAGTGATACTTCCAGTATCCTCGGGATTCACCGGGCAGTAGATCCAACTCCATGATCACGTCCGATCGGGAATATTCATCCACTCTGAGACTGTAGATCGGACACCGATCGATGCAATTTGAATTAGAACATGTATTGTCGGTTATCTTCTTTTCCTCAAACTTATCTCCGCTACCGACATATGCATAAATGCAGAACATAGATCGCTCGGCTCGAACCAGATTCCAACCTGGCGAGCGATCTAGTTTAACATCTTCTCAACATCTGGTGGAAGCATACCAGCATGTTTAGTCGGCACATACCACTTGCGCATCAGATTAAAAAAATCTTCAATAGGGCAGGCGCCGGCGTCATGAAGCTTCCCACAGGTCTTGCACACGAAAAAACAGTGATCAGAAGGGTGACCTTTACGATCACATTTTCCACACGTAATTCTTTCCAACAATCACGATCTCCATGTTTGGTCGACCCACAATGCATACATTTCTTACGAGATCGGTCCTGATCAGGTTGAATACCACCAGGTTTCCGTCCATCCATGCCATTAGCCGATGATCTCGGGCGATACACTGGCTCCGTCGTAAAAATATGACGATATTGTTCTTCGTCCGAGCTCAGACTTGGTTGACCACTTTCCTCTTCAGATCCTGAACTGTCTGATTCCTTCGTGATCATTCGAATTGCTCTGGCTGGTCGTGCTGCCGGTATCTTGCCCTGATCAGGGTGTGGCTTTGACCGGTACCGGTTCGATCCTACCTCGACCTTGGGCTGTCGACTTTTGGCCCGCTGCAGCGTCCTCAGAGTCAGTTCCTGTTGTTCTGAGTCCTTTATACGGAGCAGGGTCAGCTGATCAGCCAGATCGCGATTATCCAGAGTACCAATGAAGTGTTCAACATGCTCGCGGGCTATATCCGGGTGTCGTGGGTCCTTGATCGGCATTTTCGCGCGTAGACCAGCAACATTCAACCGATGTAAGTACTCGATTGGCGTCTCGTCGGATCTTTCTTCATGTGGTAGTACTGTCTAGCGACAGACACCCCCGAGTTGCAATACTGTTCTTCAAACTCTTCACACAAACGAGGCCACTTCAGACGCACTTCTCGACTCAGCTGTTTAAGCCAGTTCTTGGCTGGACCTTTCATTAGATCTGCGAAGATCAGGCATCTCTCACCTTCCGGTGTCTTGTCCCTCAGAAAAGCTGATTTAGTCCGGCTTAACCAAGCTCTGGCTTGATCGTCGTCCATATCCTTGCCGGTGAAATCTTTCAATTCCGAGATCGCAGACATTCGCACTCGGGTGATCGTTCCGGATTCACTGTCAAATGCCTGCGCGGAGGCCATATTCGCCCTACGAGGCATCTCAATGTCCAGATCATCCGGATCGAAATGCTGACTGATCTCACCTTCTGACTCCATGTCCACATCACTCCGTGGGGGTGATCTGTGAAATCGATCTTGGTGATCGGCCTGGCATATCGATCGAACAACTCCAGCCGATCGGACTGATTCCATATCCACGTCCACGGGTCTCTTGACCGGTTTCTCAGCGGATTGATTCATGTTCGATGCTGATCGCCATGGTTGTCCTTGCCCAGGTGTGTACTGAGGTAATCCATATTGTTCACTCGCAAATCGGTTCATCATAGTCGCGAACATGGTTTTTAATTGCTCTGGGACCTCCGGCATGTTTGTATGACCAGTGCTGGGAGTCGGATTGTTCTGTGGCACTTCCTGAGCGTCTTCAAAACTATCGTCCGATCCGACTCTACCAGGTTCAGGCTTTCTTTTCCTGTTCTGCGACTCGATCTTGGGGTCGATCTGCTTGATCCCTTTCGGTCCCAACGTCATACGTGTGATCCCAACCTAGGAGTCGGTGGATGCCGCTCCAGATTGTGATGACGATTGATATATCGACTCAATATCCATAGGATACTCAACCAACTGTGATCGGTGCGAAGGATCCGCGATCGGCGACTGAACCACTGGGTTCGCCCCTAGTAACGAGGCAAGGTGATCATATAGAGTTGTCATAGCTTCTCTGATCGTCTCTTGATCCAGATCGAAAAGCAAATTCGCGTCGAAGGCACCAGTAGTGAAACCAACCTCGTCGATCTGCGCCAAGAGGTTCCTGATCAGATCAAGTTGACTGCCTGTGATCACCGGCCGGGTCGCTCGACCTTCAAGCTTCCCGAGGATCTTAGGCTTGATGATCTTCATCACTGGGTTGGTAACCAGGAACTTGTGAAACTCTCGAAGATAGAACAGTCGTTCCACATCTTGGACAGTGGTCTTCTCGGCAGGTTCGATCTTCTCTTCGTCTTCCTCGAAGATCTTCGGTTTAGGTTTCACATATTTTTTAGGTGGATCACAATGATCCGCCCCCATGTTTTTTCTGTTCTTTTTCCATTTTTTTCT
>MIQA02001076.1:0-45436 GCA_001887855.2 Sclerospora graminicola | reverse complement strand
GGTCTGTATCCGTAACCTTCTGTGATAGGCCATGCGTAAGAAATGCTCCACTTGCGCTCGAATCAGATCCCCTGTTGACAAATCCGGTGATGGCTTGACCACTAGATCCCCCACTTCCAACTGCTTCTCGGCCGTCGCTACCTCGTCGTCCGCCCGGATCCTCTTATTATTCACTCCGCCTGCATCCGATTCCGTCATCACGACATCCGGTTTCTTTATACCGCCTTGAATGGTGTCTTCTCTGGCTCTCCAGCCGTGAACATACGTTTGATAATGTACGTTCTCAAAGTGTATCACCAAAGGTAACTTACCTCCAGCGACTTTCGCTTCTTCTTTTAATCGGGTCACTTTATGAATACATTGGGTCATCAAAATAGGATTCACCACACGTAGGAAATTCTCTTGTTTTGTTGCACCCGGATTTCTGGTGCGTAGTGAATTGCGTCGAGCTTTTCACTTACCGCATCCACGCTGGTGACAAAAATGTGCCTTTGTAGTAGTGTACCTAGCCATAATAACGTATCATAACTGCCCCAATTTCGGCTACTTACCGTCGCATTTAGTTTAGACGAGCTGTTTCCGTAGTCGTGCAGGTACTCTTTAAACTCTATCTCCGATTGTTTCGCAGCCATTTTGTCGTAGCCTCTGCCGAGACTTCGAAGCGCCTGTTTTCTGACCCCCGTCGGAATTTTTGCTTTAAATTCCATCAGTTCCCTCGCTACACATCCTCTTTTGAGACTTGCGGTGACCTGTTCCAATATCTTGGGGTTTTCCTCTAGAGAGGAGTTGAACAGTGCTTGCACAATACTATATGCCTGACAATTTCCAGTAGGTGGGGTTACCACTTGGTGGAGCCCCATGGCTAGTAATGCGTCGTTTAAATTGTAGTCCATCTCCAATATGTTTTGTTCGGCTTCCCAGTTGAATAATTGAAGAGGACCTTCCTGGTGGATGAGTGTTTTGATGAAATTGCCTAGCTCCGCTTTAGCTTGCACCTCCACTACAAGAAGATCAGTGTTCTCCTGTTGTCTACCCTGGGTACCAGTCTTTACCCGCGGTTTACTTATTCCCTCCTTGAGTCCAGTGTTATGTTTGTTTTGAACCAGTTTAGGTTCCGGTTCCGGTTCGGTTTTTCCCTCAATTGATTTATCTTTATCCGGTTTTGTGTCTGTACTACGTAGAGACCTTTTAATGGTAGTCTATGATGATACCGTTTCCTGCTTTGCCAACGGGTGGCTCTGCTTACTATACCCCGTCCCAGGTTAAACCTGTTCACTATTCCCTAACGTTATCCCATTTTTCTTTTTCGTCACTGTCATCCAGTCGTCCCCGTGATCAGCAACCTTACCTGTTCTCTACGCTTTGGCCGTGGCTGGACCCTCCAGTCCAGTCTGCCCTGATGTGGTGGCCTGAGGCTTCGCCATCCCTGTAGTCGATGCTGCCGTGTCCGCTGCCTTTACCGTTCCATTGGTTTCCTTCGTGTTGGCCTGTTCTTTTTGCCGGCGATCCCGAATCAAGTTGTCCCGCTTGACACAGTTTTCTTGGACTTCCTCCATGAGCGTCTCCATGCTGTCAAATATTGGATCCGGCGTGTCGATTAATTCCGCCTCTTCAACTGTGACAGTAAGACTATTTTCCCCATATAAATTCTTTTGCGTTACTGAACATCCCCTAACTTGATGCCCAGTCTCACCACACCTCAGACAATGAGGTTTACCCCTCGTGCATGGATGTTCCCGGGTAAGGATATGTCCGCACCATATGAATCGCCAGATTTCCCGCAGTTTCTTTGGACAACCACTAGCTGCTATGACAATTTCCCAATCCAGCGACGTTGCCGATAATGGTCCTCAGGAGTCAAGTTCCTCAAAGCGGAATCTACAGTGATGATCGACTGTAAAAACCCGTGCAGTTTCATAATATCAATGCTACGCGTAACATTGCGCAAGATGATCACGTAATCCGATCGGAAGCCCATTCCATAGCTCGCTCCTGTTATTTTTCTGGACCAGACCGGTTTGTCAGAGTTTTCTTTGGCATGTAAGTTGCGTAACCCATGATTTTTTTTGTGATACGGAACACTAACCGCCTCATACCGTTTTGCAATTTCCCGTGTTAGGAAATGTAAGTGAAGACAGTAGTCCGCTAGATTATAGCTGATCAATTTGACCTTCGCTAGCATGTCCCATAATCTATCGTTAGCCATAACTCGTGCAGTGGCCGCAGTCGAAATACTTTCTTGAAGGCTCTTCGTGCTTTGAAAAGCCTTCTTGATCGCTGCTTCCCCCTTAAGATCCATGATTAGGCATCCTTCCACTCTTACCCTGATTGTTAATATTAACCTGAGGCGGTCTTTTGATGTCATAATTTGGCGTAAAAATTGTTGTAATGTGTGGGAAAGAATCGTCCCTTCCGCCAATCTTTTAGCTATTTGCCATTCGTCCGGACTACGATCCCTAAATTGCTGTTTATCCTTGCCTCTCCACTCCTTCTCACAGTCGTGTGTGAGAGTTGCAATACGTTCTTGAGAAAAGACTCCAGGGTTGAAAAGTTAAGCTTTGTACCGAGGTGTTACCTTGACCGTTTCCGCTTTTGTTCCTGTGACTTTATGAAGCCATCCTTGTAATACACTTTGGCCCTTTACCGCTACTTCCACCTGGCAACTGCCTATCTTACGGGCCAGGATAGTGACTAGCGGTTTGTTAAGTTTGTTCGCTAGATTCCATGCATCCAGCGCCTTTTAATACCATACCTTCCAACTTAGATTATGCTTAACAACCCGTAATTCAAACAAATTCGATAAGACGCTCTAATTCAGAGTTTGACAACTCCATCTTCTCCACTCCTGCTTGCTTACCCCCTCGTTGTGTACGTTAAATGAAGTGAAATGATCCCTGGAACAGTTCATGAGTCAGGTCCAACCACGTTTGTAATCGTGGTCTGGTTTGTTCTGCATCCTTCAGTGTGTGAAACAGGACGAGAGCCAGTTCCTCCGGAGTACTCGTTTTGACAGGAATCGGCGTACTCTCGCCACCCTCGACTACCGTCGATCCCTCCGTCGGCTTGACTACTCCTTCCATAGTGGTCGCTTCCTGAGTAGTCTCACTAGGTGTATCCTCTGTAAGATCTATCACTGCCGTCTCTCTCGGTGGCCATAGTGTTAGGCGCACTCGTGTTTTCCTCTTGACCGATTTCGACCTCGTCGTCAGGAGATTCCGGGACTATCTCATCGATGTCCTGGCTTTCATGCCCTTCTTGCGTTCCGGAGTGAAGGTTCTCTCCCCCCCCAGTAGGCTTATCAGGCGGTTTACGTTCCTCGCCAGGGTTGCCTCCTGGGAGAACCATAGTTCTAAAAACTTGCAGTAGCAGAAAGTTTGTCGTGCAAGCCCAGATCCACTCCCTACCTGTGCTGGGTAGGTGGGGTCTATGCGACAAAATCAGGACTACAAAACCTGTATCCTAGAGCTATATATTACTTAATTGCCCAGCGTCCTTCGAGTTGCGCTTCGAGTCTAGTGCTGGGATCAAGATCATCGAATGTCGGCACGTACTTATTTTTGCCGACGTAATTCACATCAAATTAATTCCACTACTTTTGCATTGCATCCTCCGCCTTTGCATTAGAGAACGTTTCTCAGTTTCAGCCGTTGCACGGACCATGGCCGGCGAAAACACAGGAATTTCTTGAACCAATTCAGCTTTATTCCTGTCAGCCCCGGTGTTACGCCTGTTCGGCCTATTCTAATACAGGGTATCTTCTTAAAAAAACGTTTTGATTTTTCGTTGTGTAGTGGGTTCGAGATGCGGGGAATCTAGCAATTCCTGTAAGTGATGATTTTGGTTGAATTTCACCCACCTTTTCCGGCAGTATAGACTTCCCCATTACGTCAAAGTTAGTTTTCGCATCCTCTGTCGTTGCATGGGCCATGGTCTACTTGACAGGGGCATTTTTATCAGGGAATGCTTTGTTGCTGTCTTGTTTAGCGCTATGTCAGTTTTAGCCATTCTTTATACCGGACTTACCTACCCGGATCTTCAGGTAGAAACTTCGAAAATTCGGATGTAATCATATTTCTTGGGGGTAGAGGAGAGATGACCAACGATATCTGGCAGCGAAACATCTGTTTAAATACTATCAAGAAGTAGTGATTTATGGACTCAGCTTCGTTGTCGGATAGCATTCTAGCAGTCCCAGTCGTTTTTTTAACCGTGGTCGCCATGAAGCAAACAACCTCTTGAGCTGCTCTGTCTTTGCCAGATTCATGGTTTACCATTTCATCTAATCTACTGCTCATTTCGAGTCTTTACAAACAAATTCCAAGAATGTAGCTTTAAATAGATGCTGTAATTCGCGGAAGAGAAGATTGAAAGTTGGCAATTCGGGCGGAAGACGATTCTGTTCTTTGTAATCAGTCCACAATTTTGCGTGATCGACTCAACACCTTCATCAGAGATGGTTTACAGCAATTCCTTCATCAAACGCCTAGAGAATAAATCGAACACTGCTTTTTTCCTCGGGTTCCACATGAAGATCGGGAGGAAGTATGCTCTCGTTGTTGTCTTTTTCAATTGTGTTTTTTGTGCTGGCGGAGCTACCGTCGCTCGCGACGATGGTAGTTGTACATATGGTCCATCATATGAAGCGTATCATGAAGGCCTCGTGATAAAAACTAAGTGGCCCCTCCTTGTATTTACAGTTGAATGGGGTGTCGTGAGAGGCTTCTTTGACGAGTCGCGAGACGAGTGAGATGTAGGAAAGTCGGTTTTATTCTAAACGGCAGACACCAGCAATGTAGTGTCCGGTGCCTGCTATCCGGCTAGAAACTGCGTGCACTCTTGTTTTTCCACTTAGACGTCCAACTTAGTCCCGTAGACTAAAGAGGCGCTCTATTCCGCACCACCACTTGTAGTGACTGCTCGTAGTGTTGTAGGGTAAAAAGGATAATAAAATGTATTATTAAGTTATTAAGTTCTAAATCGTACTTTATAACCTAAAATTGTATGTAGTGGTCCACGCTGTTTTGCTAACTTGGAATTTCATTTTCACTGAAACATGTCTTCGAATTCCAACATGAGAACGCTTGCACTCACGCCCACAGCTTCCTTTTGCTGCGTCACTTGTAGTTCACCCACTGAGCACAGTGTAACATTATTTTTGGCTGAAACCGTTATATTCTATACATTCCTTACTGCGATAGTCTATAAATATTACGATTTTGTGACATATCGGCTTTGCCGAACACGTGAAACCAGATCCTTTGCAGACCCGATTTCGCGGCAAATAGAATTTGAAAATAGCATTTTTGCCGAACACAGCCTATAAACTAATCATACAAACATGAAATATAAAACTGATCTAATAACACTCTTATTATTAGATCCCCTCTTGGATTCGGAATTTATATCCGAATCGGATTTTCTTGTGAATTATAATCCAATATTCACATTTCAGACAACAAGTCTGAATTGAACTGTGATATTTACACTGAAATATCACTTTTGTAATGGTACCCCATTACCTTTCCGCGCATCGTGGTATCACTTCAACAATACGGAAAGTGTACACGCGGGCTATTGGAGATAGGCACTTTGACGGGGAGGTATGGTGCTTGTATCTTTGAGCAGCAATTGGATCATAATAATGCTATCTTCAAGAAATTCAATCTCCGGTGTCGCCAGAGCTGTTTGCTGTGACTGACCTTTGTCTATTGTCGAATCGAGTACGTATTTAGAGCTCCCATTTTCCTCGTCCGTTGTTTTCCTACTGTTTCAGTATCATGCTATCCTTACTTCCCAGTATCTTTTTTTGGGCTTGGAATAAGCGAAAGACATGAATTGTACAGAAAACAACGTAAAAATGAGTAAGCGTAGTGGCTGAGGCATTAGACTTCATATATGATCGCTCTGTTTGTGACGACTTTACTTTTGATGGTGTGCTGATGACAACAGAGGGTGCTGAAGCAACATTGGTAGTAGTTCCTACATTTTATTTGGCTAGCAAACGCATATAGTTGCAGAATGCGAAACCTCTGAAGAAAGTCCATGGAAATACGTATTTGCACTCGGAGGCGAAGCACTGTGACCCGACTGCCGATTGGCCCACCAAGGCCGCAGAAGCACTGTCGACTGCATTCTCAGAATTAATAGCCGAAGTAAGCACCAATGGATTGACTGCCCAGCAATCTTTGAGCAGGATGTCGATTCAGACGAGTTTTAGCCGGTAGTATGTATCAACCAAGTCATCGAAAGAAAGGTCTGGAAAGCGTTGCAATGTAATAAAAGGAAAGAACACATCAAGACCGTCCGAAGATGAGTTTTACCTGTGTGCTGTTTATTAATTTTGATGCGCGAATGTAGGCCCTATTGCTAACTCAAAAGAAAGAGAATTGTCAAAACTAGCAAGGACCGCACGGGCATCGACCCATATTTGTGGGTTTCCCTGATTTTTGCCATTTTTAGCCTTCTTGAGTGTTTTATATTCGGCATAGTCAACCGTTCGAACATGAAAAGAAGGAACAAATGAGTTACCATTCTCATTAGCATCTTTATGATCTAAACAGACATCATCAAGAACAATCACCACGGTTTTGGAAATTCAGTTGCCCCGTAAGATCTTGTAGAATTTTCATCCTGATTTTCATTAGTATTATCGAAAACGCTCGACAAGAGCACCTGCTGAATCAGAGCGGGCTTACGCTCTAGCTGCAAATACTCGCATTGCTGTTTCAGGATGTCGCAGGTTGATATATATGTGGAGGAAAAACAGAAGGCCAAGTGCGAATTCCGCAAAGGAATCGATCTCATCGAGGCCCACATAAAATTCGCAGATGGAGCAACTTGTCAAGATCCCATGCGAGAATATTGACGTTCAAGCGTCGTTAAAAATAGCTGAAATCAAAACCGAGACGGTGCGCATTACAGAGAAAATCCACGCCCACTGTCATTATTGCAAGATTGACGCTAAGAAGGCAGTATTGCTGATGCAGCTTGACGCTACGTCGAGTGAAATCCGTGTCCACGGAGTCTAAAGCTGCAAAAACGTTGCGCGTGCTGAAGGTAATACACTAAGTAAACTGGACAGTTACCGCCGGCATACACTAGAGATAAGAAATTGACGTACTCGGATCATGCCAGCGCACGATCGCATTTCTACCGATCGCTGTAGTAAGCAACTGGTACTTTTTTGTTTTTACTCTTTTATAATGTTGCACGCAGTTTTCTTGTCCTTCTTTGCTTCAGTAACAATTATGAGCTCTGCTGCAGCTCATTATTTTTATAAATGCTGCCATTCAGCTTAGGCATCGTCAGTATCTCACTCTTTTTTTCGATCGACTCTATGTATACTCGGTTCTTCACAGATTTGCACCATAAACAATTACTCTAAAGTATATCTTATAGACGTCGATATCTTAGAGGCGACGCTCCTATATTTGAAGAAGTTTTAAGGCATTTTGGGTTTTCATGTGTACACTGAAGGATTGTCCATGAATTGTGGTGTGCACAGAATCGAAATGGCGCGCAACTCGATTAATTATTGCGACGAATTTCTGCAAGTGACAATTATCGCAAACTACCGGAGTATCAGTTTCCCGTACCGATGAAAGATGCCGTCAGCATGTATGAGTACTTGCTGCAGCACGAGAAACTGGAGCCATCGCAGATCATCTTGGCTTGTGGCAGTGCTGGTGGTGGACTCGTTCTATCGACATTGCTACGAGTTTGTGATGGACTTTCGAGCTGGAGAGCAAATTTGCCGTCGCCATTGGCTGCGATTGTAATGTGTCCACTTGCTGATCTCATTGGAGACGAAGATGAAGTTGGTATTATAAATTTTCACCATGATTTAGTGTTTTTTGCTAGGTCCTTCCGCTGAACATAATAACCGCAAGTATTTTATCGTATCGACCTATAATGACCTAGTACGTGGGCGGATGCGTCACGAGTGTATTGCGACCTGAAAGCCCCCCCCCGCCCCTATTCATTCAAGCTGCTACTCTTGACATTCTCTTTCAACATGCAGTGCGCCTGGAGGCAAAAGGTTAAGTTTGTGGTATCACTAACTGGGAAGTGGACGTTCATGAAGGCGTGCCGCAATGTTTTTGGTCATTCCAGGCTACATTTTGCCATATGCTTGCGTTGCGGTGCAAAAAATGGCAATTTTTGCAGCCAAGCAGTTTTTGAATGGTAACTGGCACATTGGCTTTGGTACAGCAATCGAATGTGTTTCTTCTCCCGCAGCAGCATACACAGCTGAAACGAGTTCCTATCCTCAATGGAGTCATTAAACTGTGGCTGCGAAATTCTTATCATGTGTGCTTCGTCGTTTTGCATTTTGGGAGAGTCTTGATGGCATCTGCTCGAGCCCATAGTTTGTAAGTTTTAACATGAATTCTACATGAGTTAGAAACGTAAGCACGAGCTTGTTAGCAATTATTGCATTGGGATGCATTGGGTCTTCCACAAGCCAATTTTAAAATAAAGATCGATCGAACAAGATCTTTTTTTCGCGTGTTTCGCCAACTTAGAACAGATACATTTGGTTATCCTTGAAGTCAATGTTCCTCAACATTGCATTAACAGCTTCGTCAAAGGCTGGTGGGTCGCAGTCTTCTTATCTAGCCGCTTCCCGGTATGAAACGATCCGATCTCTTGAAAATCATCTTGACTGGCTTTCTGAAGGATGTGATGGACCTTTATACGCTCGAAAAACATATTAGTAAGCGGCTCCAACTACGTGCGCGCGATGATGTGGCTAGCGAGTGGTTACAGTTTACATGCGTGACCTTCGCCGTATCTTGAACAATAACACGGATCGGCTGCATCATGGGTGTGATACCTGCCCCCACCGCAATCATCACGACATGACGCACATTGCTTAGCTTTTGTCCACCAACAGTCACCACTCCAGTTGCGGGGCATCCGATCCTTTCCTGTGGTCCAAACATTTCTACACTATCACCCACGGACAAATTGCACAGGTAATTTTTTCTTCATAAGAGTACCTAGAATGAGCGAAAGAAGATGAAAGAGTTAGATGAAAACTAACAGAGCAAAAAATATACACAGTAAAAATCTGCACCTCGGGTCATCGTAGCATTGCAAAACAGAATAAGCAACCTTCCTAGCACGTGCTGCCAAATCATCCTCGAACTACCAAACCAAAATCGGGTTTTTAAATCTAGGTGGCTACATACATATGGTTCGTAGATCAGGGTGGCAACAAGTGTACGTAGGTGGCCAAAGCGTGACCACAAGTGTACGTAGGTGACCAAACAAATACCGGTATGTAAAAAAAGGATATCGCCAAGTATCAGCTTTTAAAACTTTTTTTAACCAACCGTATTTCAAAATAGGAATAGCGGTCCAAAGTGGATAAAGCGGATATTTTTGATTTGTGGATCCGAAGCATTATGTTTAGGAACTAGCGTCGCGCCGACACTCACTCCTGCTTCCCTTGTGGTTGCTAAGACAGCGGGAGATTGTCGCACATTTCATTTCGATCGATGCTTTGGCGGGACAACAATTGATAGACCCAAAAACCCAACCAGGATCTCAGTTTTTACGAAATTGGGTTTTCCGTCATTGCGTCAGCATTTGAAGGATTTCAGTGTACGCTTTTGGCGTAGATCGGATTCCTTACCGAGATAGTACACTCACGTGGCTTCTGAAAGAAAGCTTGCGGGGAAATACAGAGCTACTTACCGAATATGTTTCACTCGTTTTTCTTACTCTACGTTCCATCTATTATTTTATAGACCACAATGTTTGCTAAAGTTATGATCAGTCCTTCCTCAGCTGTAAGTTACTTGTTGTGCTGTACGATCTCGATTAACCCGATCAACGCTTCATTTTTTCCCTTAGAACTATGATGATGAGTGACGGATCCACAAATCTAAAACATCCGCTTTATCCACTTTGGACCGCTATTCCTATTTTGAAATACAGTTGCTTAAAAAAGTTTAAACAGCTGATACTTGACGATATCTTTTTTACGTAACGGTATTTGTTTGGTCACCTACGTACACTTGTGGTCACGCTTTGACCACCTACGTACACTTGTGGCCACACTGATCTACGAACCATAGACCCGATTTTCAAAAAAATAAGCAAAACGCTTATAATGAAGCAATTTTGTGTCATGTACCCATCGTCAATAAGATACAGTATACTTCGAAGTACTTTAGAGTACTCCTCCTACCGTAATTAGTCTGTGCCAGACTAATTTCGAGCCTCTGTGCTACCTTAAATAGTCTGTACTAGACTATTAATGAGCACAGACTAATAAAGGGATGTTCGGAAATAGTCTGTGCCAGAAAAATTTACAAGCTGGTAAATTAGTCTAAGTTTCTATGCCCTACGTGCACAAACAAAACCTGTACCATAACATGGGTACAGCGTACCGTAAAGTGCTAAGACAGATAATTCCTGTTGCACTTGCAAAAGGAAGTGAGTGCAACGGTCTCGAAAGCTAACAATATCTTCTCTGCATTGACCTAAATCAGGCTACTTCATTGGTGTTTTTCAGCGATTCAAATGACAGACGGAAGGGGTGTAGTCACTAGATATGAAAAGCTAATAGCTGCGAGGGCTATTAAGTAATCAATTATTAGGCCAGAGCTTCTGCGTTTTCCTCTAGATCTGTTTTTTATGGAGTCGATATGCTTTAAAGCTTACATTTTACCTGAAAAATATAACTACCTTTTGATCGGTATTGTAATGAGCTACAACCCTCTTAAGGACAGTCAATATAGTTTTTTAACCCTTAATTACTAGGGATTTTGGGTCTAGCTACATCAATCAACCGACCTCAATTGGTTCGGTGGTTAAGGCCCTGCCCCCGGGACCGGGAGATTGCGGGTTCGAGTCCCACTGGGACGAAAATCCAAAGTCGAACCAACTTGGTTGGGTTGTAAGTATAATGCGACGCATTCAACCAGCTATATCAATCTGTATAGAAAATGATTATACTTCGAAATATTCTCGTCAATAATAAAGCTAGAACAGCAAGGTAGTTTCTGTTGGGTTAGGATTTTTTAGGAGGTACTTCTGCTTGTAAAAATTGATGATCTTGTTGCTTAATTTTAGGGTCCGTCTGGTTGGCCACAAATCCGCTGTATTTCACTGGATTTGCAATAAATACACTGTTTCGGAGCAAACACTGTTTCAGCCGAGTTGGGTGTGCTGTCTGGTTCGCCAACCATCTGTTTTTCAAACGCTGTTTTGGCCTCCATCCGCTGTTTCCGAGATACGAGGTCAGAGTCGTATTTCGAAACAGTGGATGTATTTTTACAGTACGCTGTAGTCGATATAAAAATGTAAAGGAGTAAAAAACATATACTAAACTTCCTTTTTCGTGGCAGAGTACTTAAATATAATTATTGCTTCTGCAAGGTACCTTCTATCGGCGGCATGATCGTCGGCTTCGACACGAGTACCGCGCCGACCACGGTGTCATCGTCGTCTTGTTTTCTCGAGGCCCATTCGTTTATGATTGGCTTTGAAATGGTGCATTATTTTGCGCCGACAGCTGCGTTTGATCGTCTTGGGATTGTGGTTTATGTACCGGTACATGACTTATAAAATATTAATAGAACCCTTTTTTAATGCGTAAGTGGTGGCAAGACACAATGTTACGTCTGATAGAATGTACTTAAAAGTATAGGAAAGGCACCAGATGTAGATAGATAACAAATATTTATAATGAATTAAAAATGCAGCGGCTCTTTCATAGCTGCTCAATGGCTTGGCTTGCCATTACTAATTTCCGCTGTACCCATCTTGTATTGTCGTAAACGTGAGACTTCCAAATTAAAATCATGGATTGTGTTACCAGACAGCCACGATAATTTTAAACAGTGTTTGATCGTGAACGCTGTTTTAATCGAATCCAGTGGATTGGTAGAAAAAAGCGTATGCAAACAGAAAAATCCAGGATTTTACCAGACGGACCCTTAGTTTAAAAATTTGATCTTAGGTGTTGTTCTATATAAGCAAGAAGAAATAATCAATATATGCTCCATATTTGCTTGGCAATAGGTAGCTGGCTGGTATCCAAACAATCCAGCTAACTGAGGGCAACCACCATGCATTAACAATCTCGGCTATTACACCAATAAGACGTTGGAGTCGAATGAACTAGTTGTGTTCTATCTACAGTTTAAACAATTGCGTCCGGGCGATCTAAAATTTCAACTAGAACAAAAGAAAAGCGAATACGGATTTATTTTTTAAAAAAGGATTGATGATAGGCTGCCAATAACTTCTGTCAGGTTTTGACCAGCTAATGCACAGGCTAGTCACAATCATTCTTTACGGTACGCTGTACCCACGTTATGGTACAGGGGGCCACTTATCCCAATTTTATTTCACACAAATTCCGAGCACAGTTTTTTTTTGCACACAGACTAATTACGGTGCTCAATTGGGCGCCTTTATATACAACTACCAATGTTTGTAACCGGATCGCGACCGTTTTCCCGAAGACGACAAGGATATCCTCGACACTATGGGTCGAGTGCACGCACGGCATCTTCTTGTACAACAGAAAGTTGCTCCTGGATATCATTTGGCTTTAATTCGTACACGAATCAACGTACGAACGCTGGATCTTCACTAAACACACATCAATCGCCACTGATACGTCTCACCGATGTGTCCAATCCAATGTATTGCCTTGAGTGAAAAAAAAAACTCCGTAGCGAGTTGGCTCTGCTCTTTGTAATGCCGCTTGCCCTCAAATCAACAACCCGTCATCCATCAGTGGAAAGCATCGCCAGTCGACCACAGCTCGTCGATAGGTGCGAGCTGCTTGTCGTCAAAGGCGTATACTGCCGTCTCAAACGCAGCGTTGTCACTGTTGGGTCTGGAGAACGTAGAATATTGGTCAAGTGATTCGAGCTTTCGGACATCAACGGTGCTATCTTCAAGATACAAAAGGACGAGAAGATCGAGGAACAGACGCGCCTAAGCTCAAGTGAGAGATGATTTTCGTCAACTTGTGTATTCAGGATGTGTCTGACACGCCTTACCGCAACGAGGAGCGTCACGTCACGCACGAAGAATCGCGTGCGCAGGGCTAACATCGGGATGAATTCTCTCGCCTTTAAGGTGTAGTGATCGCCGTCGTCCTTTGAAAGTGCAAGCGCTCTTGGCAAGACATGTGGAGCATTTTAGTGTCTTTATATTTTATATTCCAAGCTGACGTACTGTAGAGTATCTAGGTAGGGCACGTGATATGATGAAAAACGACGTGGCTATATTCAACACGCTATACGCCGCCTCAATTGACCGCGGACGTGTCGTTTGCTCAAACGTTGAAATACGAGATCCTACCTTATCTTCCCATACAGATAGATTCGCGTTTTTTTACCATCAGCGCTTAGGTGAGCTTGTCTCGTACTCAGAGTCAGACCGTTGCTCCATCTGATTCGCTTCATTTTTGTTTGTTACGTCTATGATGCCCTCCCTAACGTGAGTTCAGTATCCGGGGATCCTGGATTTGAGATTTCAGCCACTTGTTCCGACAGCTCTTTCCGTCTCGGGTCCTCACGGACAACTAATGCCTTGTGACTTGGTTCGAGAAACTCTTTCAAGGTGGGCTCGAGACGATCGAAAGTCGGCACGTCCTCATGCCCCGAACGTTCCTTCTCCTGTCGCAACCCTTTCCCCTGCTGCTGCCTTAAAAAATCAGCCTTTTGAGCCTCCATTTCTTGAGCCAAGAGTCTTTTTCCGTACTCCTTGCGTTTGAGCCACCTAAGCAGTCCTTCAAACTTTCGACCTCGCTTATGGCCGCATAAATAAATGCCCAAAAGCTGTACTTGATCTCATCTTGTACCTCGCGGCTCAAATGATAAAAACTCGGTACGTTGTACGACTCGTGTAGCGGCGCCCTCGCTCGTTTGAATTCCTCCCACAACGTTGGCAAAATCCGTTTCGCCATGTCGTCCGAGATTGTTTTCCGATTTGGCTGCAACCGGTCCGGCCTGGCAGCAGGAACCACGAATTCGGCGCTTTTCTCCCTTTGCAACTGTTTTTCATAGGCGTGCCACCTGTCTACCCTTGTCGGATCTTGATCAATATAGTGATGAAATGCACGCATGGTAGCGTCTTGTGTCGCTTTGGGTGTGATAAGATCGGGACTTGGCAAGCTCGGTCGTCCAATATGCTTCCTGAAATCACTCCACAGACCGGAGAATAGCGTCTCTGCATTCGGGTGTTGGTGTTTCGCCCGAGACCTCGACATTCTGCTCTTAAATATCGCAACATCGTTCGGCAATCTGTCGAGCAACTCAACGAGGATTTCAACGCCGTTTCTTTCCTCGGTGAGGACACGTTCCGCACGAAGACGGAGAGAGTTCACGAACGGAGTGGCGAAGAGCAGAATCCAGACTGGACTGAAACGCATGGCGGCTGGTGAGCTTATTGGGACGAATGAATATTGAAAATGACGGGCAATTAGGTGCGGTTTTCACTCAAAAACGTGGGGTGTAGAGATAGATATCCGTACTATGTATACAATTTGAGCAGTGTAGAAATACAGTATTAATACAAAATTACCGTAAAAGTCGGGTTAAGTGGGAAACACGGATCAAATGGGACACGACAATCTGTATTGTTGACATTCCACTTTCACATCAACGGAAAGGTAATATGATTATAACAATTTATAGCACCGAGGTCATGATTACCACACAACCCCAGTAAAAAACACAAAAAAAAACAGATGACAGGTGAATTACCGTTCGATTATGTTTTTGGTGCTTACATGTATTACTGCCGGATAAAAAGAAGAGAGGGAAGCCCCCATCCAACGACAAAAAGAGGATGCATTTTAGCGGAGGCCGTTCGGTTGTGGTGAAATTGTGAGTTGAAAAAGGTTATCAGTACAAATCTGCATATCTTAATAATTAATGTTGTTTGAATGAAGTGATTTGTCCTCCCTAAGTAGAATTAAAGTGTTTTTTTTTTCTTAAGTAGTGAGTGATACCAAACATTTTGAATATATATATGTTTATCATTTCTTCTTACCTCTTGTAATACTTAGACTTAATACTCTAAAAAAGCTATTTCTACGCTAGTTTAGGGTGTCCTAGGGCTGTAGAATGGGTTTACGCTTCAAACCTTACAGTTGATTCCTGTCTATCTAGCACGAAAGAAAAAACTACATTAAATACGTAACGTATTGCAGCAGATTATGAGCAAAATCAGCTTATGAGCGCAAAAAACGAGATTGGCCTATCATCATTCACCATAAACAAATCGCAACTGATGATTGGCGGGATTTTTGCCCAGCAGTTTATGGCTCTTTTGACGGTGCGTAAATTTAGAACTAGTATAGAGATGATTTAGACTTGAATGGTCTAACGGCGCTTAGATAGTAATGTTAATGTAGTTGAGGTTGATATGTAGATGAGGTATGTACTCAGAAACGAAATACAAAATATATCTGACATACTTCTCATTAAATGTATTTCGCTTCTCCAGCAGGCTACGTAACGATCTTAATAATATGAAGAAGCGCCTAAACTGGTACCCCAATCAAGGCTAATTGGCAATTTAATCAATTAACTTAGGCGCCCGTGTAGCGCTCAGTTTTAATTGAAATATTAATTTTAGGTTGCTTTACAATTGAAGATACTGCATATGCAGGCCAGCAATTAAGAAAGTTAGTATGCTAATTAGCAAGCAAGAAGAAATAGCTCAAGTCAGTACACGTTCAAAAGGGTGATAGCAGTCTTTCTGCTATTATTGTATGGTTCTCTCTTCACTCCAACTTATATAAAAGTAAAAAAGAGTTTTAATACGAAGAAGAAGCAGGGGAAAAAGCTCGATGAGGGATCCACAGAACACGGTAGAAGCACAATAATTTTATGTATCCTTATGGTTTTAGTCTCATCTGTGCAAAATCCTTATGTTTTTTGTCTGGTCTGTGCACAATTTATCCAAATAGTGGACCTCCTCATGAATAGTGGCCCCGCCCATGAACGGATGTCGGAAATAACCGGATTTCAGAGTTTGAACCGCTCTATAGAAAAAATGACGTTAATGGCTAAGGTTTTCGATTATTCCATCTTCTGGTCACGTAAATCGGCTTTTCATTGATGTTTAAACCGTCCAAATCCATGCATTCTCTATGAAATTATCTTGAAAAAGCTAAGACACCAAATTTGCGCTCATAATCTGCTGCAATACGTTATGTATTTTAAATGCTGTATTATACAGACGTTTGATACATACGGATCTACACATAAAAAGGACATAACACCAGATGGTAGGGTGATGGATTCTCAGTGTCGAGACATTGTATTCTCGGCGGTGCAGATTCGGAAAGAAGGGGAGAAGAAGACCACGAAGGAAGAACGTACTTTAGAGTAAAAAGAAAAAGGAAAAGTGTATTAAATTAAGGAAACGTGGCGCTCTAAATGAGCGCTGAGTGTTTTGTGGCAATTAGTTTAGGACAGAGAGGAACAGTATGAATAAGACCTCTAGGAGAATAATATAGACAATTTAGGAGTTTTATACTATATCTGTCATACTGGCTATAAGGGCATGTCTTCGACATTCCCCTGGCACTGATTGCCATATGTGCGTATGGGACAAGATTGATATATATGTCATTTGTAGCCCAATTAAGAACCAGTAATTACATGGTACGGTTTGTGCTTGGATGAGGCTTCGGGCCAATATTGACACTTCTTACACTTGTCAATTATTATAGTGAATGACTAATAGCATTTTTTAATGTTATTTTTGCAATATTTCTGAGCATGGCTCTAACGAAGCAAAACGCTAAGCGTTCAATTGGAGGCCGTGCGCATCGTAAGCAATTAGCCACGAAGGCGTCGCGCACGACTTTTGTGCGTAAGGCAGCCCCAGCTTGGGAACATATCCCAGGAAAACTTTGGGACGTTTATAAGATAATGGACTACCGCTACGATTACGCAACGGAAAGGAGGGGTCCTAGTGGTGTGGGACTGGAAACCTTCAGGAAAAAATTACCGTTGCAAGACGTGGGAGCCAATAGAGGAATTTAAAACTACGTTCGCGGCCGCCATAGGATTCATTCACGACTGGCGATGGGAGCGCCGTCGTGACCGTGCTCTTACTTTGGAGCAGTATTCCAGACAGCACAATGAAGGCAATGGTATGCTAGGCGCGAATGCGAGTATGACGTGTACCTTTGATAGTCTGAAGTAGGCTGCAGAGCTATCTGGACGTCCAAGGGAAATCCAGTAGCAATGGATTGACGAATTTATCACCAAGAACATGACCAAAGGACCGTCCTTTCGAAAGGATGTAAGTGGAAGCATGTTCATGGTTTCATCACTTTTGCCCGTGAGCGTGGTAGCACTGTGTTTTATAAGACACTGAAGCGCAATATCATTACCGGTGTGTCTATTGGGCTGCACTTCTTGAGCAAGCTTTCCCTTTGTGATGGTTTCTATATCGACGGGGCATATAACTCGGCCGTGGTTCGACACTCGTTCGTTATTCAGGTTTCTGAGAAAGGCTCCAAGCTCAAGATGATTGACCCAAAAGGGTCGGAGGATTTCTCGTCGATCGATCGCTGGTCTTACGTTCGCCGTTTCGAGTTTCTGTAGGCTGATTGAAGCATGACAGGGTTATTTTCTGCTAGGTTTTGTAAAACTCTGAATAAATTTTCCTAGCACACGTATTGTCTATATGTTTGTTTATTTGTCTGTACTTTTGACTTGTTTGGTTACTTTGATACCACTTCGACATCGATGAAAATTTTCCTTTGCCAATGGCTTTGTAAATATATCTGCATGCATTTCTTTGGTATTACAGTAGTTTATAGTGAACTCTTTTCGCTCTACTTTCTCTTGGGCGAAGAAGTAGCGAATATCAATATGTTTACTCCTCCCATGCAATTCTGGGTTGTTGCAAATTTAAACTGATTCAACTCCTTGAAGCGTCCAACTAAGAGCTCTGTGTGGTATTGGTTATCGGTAATCTCATAACAGATCGCCCAGTCTTCAGATGGCTGTCTTTCTGGAAGCCAAGAATCATTCGGAATGAAATTTAGTAGCCTAAAAGCCTATGGCTATAATATATAAATCCAAATCTCTATTTTTTATGGATTTGAAGACTAAAGTGAACGAGAATGCCTTCTGGAGCAGCAGCAGACGATGGTCGGTCTTCTGGAACGGTGGGAAAAGCTAGAAAGTGAGGTTTTAGGTGAAAAAGAGAATGAGAAGCGAGACAACAGTCAAGTGGAGCATACAGGGGAGGAACAGGAGAAGACCAAGTCGAATCGACTGATCACCAGTGTCCAGTCCCTTGTGAACCTTGACATGTGGGTAAAGAGATTTTACCAGAGTGTCATGACATTCGCGAGATGCAGGCATGACTGTTAAAGTGGCAACAAGTGGAGAATAAGACCGAAAAACTGAGGAAGGAGCTGGAAAAGCGCGACAAGAGGCACAGGAAGCGAGAAGGAGGTTAGAAGAGGAGAGTTTAGCGATGGAAATGATGAAAATGGAGATGAAACGAGTAACGAGAAACGCTACGAGACAGGAAGAGGATGCGATGCTTTTGGAACAACAGCGAGAGGCATGCCACGGGATGGAGCAACTAGTACTGAAAGCGACCTGGAGATTTAGCGTTTGGTACAAAGCGCAGCGACACAAGCTAACGAGCTGTGAGTTAGGAATGGAACGTTTGAATGCAGAGAAGGAACGTCTACAGTGAATCCATCAAGAGAAGGTGGAAGAATTGCAGGGACAATGGACCAGTGCAATGGATGTGCTCTTAATACAAAAAAAGGAGGACGAGGATGCCAAGACGCAAGAGATCGAGACGTTGCTGAGCTAGTGAAGATGAAGTTAGAGGAGAAGAAGCTGCGGAACGAACATACATACGAAATGAAGAAACTGCGGTATCAACTCAACCAAGCCATGACTAGTGGCAAGTCCAAAAAAGAAGGCAAGAAGTATACGTAAAAGCTAAACATCTTGCAGACCAAGACCGATGCGCTAGGAAAAGAGAGAGTTTTTAGTGGCGTTGCATGCGAATGAAGTGGAAGCGCTTCAGTAGGTGCATGCGCTGGCAATTCAAGCATGAGAAGTTTCATAGTAAAGTAGTCGATACTTTCACGACGACCGATGGGAGTGACAACAAGAAGGTTACAGAATCGAATAATGAGGAGCCGCAGTCGACTGGTGAAGCCGATGAAGATGCAAAGAATACTAACATTAATATGGCTAAGAAAGGGTTGGACGTACTGATTGTTCTTGACGTTTTACCTTTGCAAGAGGCAGGAAATGGCGGACATTTCCAAGTTCAGCAACATATGATGATGGAATTGGAAAAGAGAGAGGCTCAAGAGTGGCTAGATTCAAACTGTGAAGAAGCTCCAGCGAGCACATGAAGCCGAAATTGCCAGGATGCAAGCGGAACTGGCGATTCTGCAGTCACTACTTGACAAGACAGACGCTCGCTACCAAGCTCAGAAAAGCACAATCTCAATGATGAAAAAAGAACGAGCGAAGCTGCAGGAACGCATCGAGGTACTGGTCAACCAAAACATGCAGATAATGGACGAAGGTTAGTCTTTTTCGACGCAGATAGAGGAATCAAAGACGCTACTTGCAGCGAAATCAGCGGAACAGAATGAAGCGATCGAGACGCTTGAGCGCGGTCAAGAAGAGCTCGATGCTTGTCCTTCCCAATTAAACGCTCGTGGTCGTGAGTGTAGATGAATTGAAGCATGAACTCGAAGCAGTACACGACGCGAAAGCAGAGAAATGGACGATCGATTGTTGACGTTATCGAGTGAATTGGACGAAGTGGGGAGGATCTTAGATTCTAGCGAGGAAAGTGCGATCCCGGATCTTTCGGAGAAAACACGGCAGTCTCCAGAAGTACATCTAAACATGGCGGTGTGTGTGCAAATGCGTTCAGCTTGTCAGAAATGAAAGGGACATTTGGTAATCACCCGGTCCCATTCCTGACGGCGGATGGTGTCCGTCTGCTGAGTTTTTCGAAGAGGTCAATACTGTAGAGCGCGCTTCCTCTTGGCGGTTGCCGATTTCGTCGCATTCTCCCCCTAGCGACATTGCTGTTGCGCTATACAGAATGCGAATCTCGTCTTCCTGATTAGTATGCCGGCGACACGTGCGTCTGCTATGACCGTAGCCAGTGCACGTCCGACACTTGTAGGTCGAAGAGCTTGGATCTTCACCGGCCCTGGGGGCGACCTGGTTGCTTGTAGTATGGGGGGTGGCAAAATGGATGAATCCACAGTACAGTTTTCGAGGAGCTAAAGCTCGATGCCTTTGCCTAAAAATGCTGCCGCGTAGTTTGCAACAAAGTATGAAGGGTGGGATGCTTGCATGACACCGCCCTGATTCCTTACGAAATCAAAAACCGCAACGATGTGTCTGCGCGCAATTCGTTATTGATCAGAGGTTGAACACGAGCACGAGGGCCGGGACGTGTCGACTCGTCTATATTTTGTAGACAATGCGAAAGACGCGAATTAGATTGATGCCGTGGATCGACGAAAGTGGTATTGTCCAACACGAGACCGCTCCTTCTCCCAGAGCGCCTTCCCATGAGGCGTGAGCACACGCCCTTCCTGAAGCCACTTCGTCGCAAGGAGATCTCGCGAGCTTAATCTCTCCATCTCGACCGATCCAATTAGACCGAAAGCATCAAGAGGCGTAGCGTCCCGGATGCCGTGTGCAAGCATCGCACTGTTGTCACTCTCCACAAAAATGGTTGTCCTCCAGCCGAATAGGGGTAGCGGCTCGGTTGAAATCGAGCGAAATTGCACTGCAATAGAGTCTCGGCCAGCCGTGCTTGAGTACACGGTCCACATGCGCGGGCAGATATCCGTTAGGTACCTCGTGACTGCCGCACCGTAAGCCTTCTGAATTTGTTCGGCGCCGACACGGACTCTCTCTCCGACTCCACCTGCTGCGCAGCCCACACCTTGTTCTCAAACACTGTACCGGAGAGTTGGTATTTCTGCTTGATGTTCCGCAGGATGTGTACAGTACAGACACGTAGATGGATCAGCGCTCCCGACTCCATGTAGCACTCAGCGACAGCGTCACGAATCTTGCCTCGATTACAGAAGGAGGGGCGATCTGACGTGGCGATGCCGGATTTGGTGCACAAATCAAGAAACCACATAATGTTGGCTTTGTTTTCGGAATGGAAGAGAGCAATTGCCAGAGTCACGTTTTGGCCGTTTCCATCTCGCCCGATGAGGGACAAAATGACGCCGTTATACTTCAAGTTCTTCAAGTGCGTGCCGTCAAAACCGGATACTGGAATAAGCGCCTCTTGACTCAAGACGTTCACACCGAAAGCCAAGAAAGCCCGGAAGAAGCGACGATGCTGATCGACGTCGAGGTGAACTGTTGATCCTGGATTTTTTCTTCTTGAGCTCCGACAACAAGGATGGACCAACGAGAAGAAAGCTGTCCACGTCCCGTCGGAACCCCTCAAAATCACGTCTTTAGCTCGGTACATTTCGAGCGGCACTCCTGGAGATTGTCCATATCGCACCCTTGAACGATAGCCTCGAGCACATTGCGCTTTATGGCGCGATCGCTGCGGACCGCAGCTAAAAACGTGGGGAGAAGCTGGATCTGGCGTTCGGTGGGTTTTGCAGTGAGGTGCAAAAGTCGTGGTGTACGGCGTGCATGATGGAAACGTAGTAGCACGTCGTACCGTCACTGTTTTTGCGTTTCGTCACCCGAACCTCTCAGTTGCAGTTGCTGGCTTTACAGCCGAACGTGTTGCTTCCACCGCTTCCTTTCTTCAGAATATATTTTCTGTTGCGTTGCTGGCTTTACAGCCGAACGTGTTGCTTCCACCGCTTCCTTTCTTCAGAATATATTTTCTGTTGGCGTTGAAGGTATATTCCTGCATGAACTTGGTTGCTGCTGTGCCGGGCGGAAACGCCAAACCCAACTTTAGTTCCGAGCAGCCATGAACCTTCTCTAAATCAATGACGCTGCGTGCTGCTCCAATCGGTTCAGTGGTATTACTTGCACACAGAGCGAGTGAGTCATGATCGCATGCTGATTCAGTGAGGTCACCGACTTGTCCATGGCTCTGAGCAGACGGTCACAGGGGAGGGGAGGCGAGATGGATGTTGAGTTAGAGGCTGCATGCATCACATGAAGAGACTGCGCAGGGAAGGACGTAGCGAGGGCGGACGAGGGCGGCATGATTGATGAATAGGGTGCACCAATAGTTGTGTACCTCGCCAAAGCGCGAGTGGTGCTAGTACTATTTTTGGAATTGGTACTAGTTTCGGGATGTGGCTGCAATCTTACTACTACTTTTGGGAAATACCCTAGTTTAAATGGAACATTCTACAGCAGCACCTGTCTGGTCAAATATATACGAGTTTAGGACGGTCCTTGCAATTCAATCCAAAATACTATAGTTTTAGCAAAACCGTTACAGCTCCAGGGCCTGTAAATAAAAATACCCCTGGATTTGCACAGCATAGCTTACAAATCTGATGTTATAATACCACAGGTCTTATTTTGCCTATGAGGAGAAGCATTTTTAGGAGTGATCTATTTTTAATGAAACATAGTATTAATCTAATTAAGCTTTAGGAACAAAATTTAGTTTTATAAAACGCGCCTTCTCATGCTTAACAGTGTTTGCCAGTAACTGTCGTTCGGTTACATATGATCCCACTAAGTCAACTCACAATTGTGATATTCACGAGCTTTTGGCATGTGCCTACAAGCGAATGGAGCGTTTTCAAACGTCTGCTCCCATTGAATTAAGCATCCCTTGCCTCCACGTATTTTACGCGTGTGACTACAAGTGAATGGAGCTAGGCCTAGTAGATGAGTTACAAGATCTGCGCTTCACTTATTGCTGGGTTGTAACGATCATTACTCTTATATCATCAAGCTGCAAGAAAACATGCTGATTTTACTGCAGTCTCCTTCTAAATACGGTACTCACTTAATAACGCATTGTGTAGCGTAACCCGCTGGGTTATGCAGGTCTATGTAGAGCGTCGCCTGTAACCAGCTGCAGGTTAGGTGATCAGAAGTATGAAATCCTCGCATACCCCTGTATTACCATGTCTCGAATGGTTGATGGACGTGGTGTTTAAAGCAGTCAGATTCATTGTTGTATTTTCTAGTATTCTACCAAACACTAGGAATACACGTTGGTGACTGTGGGAGTTCCAGCACCCAAATGGTGTGAGTAGCTTTGGATTTTGAAGAAGATACCACAAAGGGTTCTTTACTTTCGGGTGATCCTATATCAAGTAATTCTACAACCGCTAAATATGCTTGTGACAAGTCGAAGCGACGAGTCCCAGCCTGATTGACCCGGGTCGATGTATGCTCCGATTCTACCAAGGCTCAAGAGCATTGCGCATGACGAACTGGCTCAGTGGGAGCAGGATCTAAGAAAGTACCCAAATACAGTCCGCAGCCACGTCTACGAGAGTGGAATATGTGATGTTTCTCAGTGATGAACATGATGGACCAAAGTCTGTTGCTTATTCAAGTGGTGTATAATGAGCGAAGAGTTGACAGAAGCGATGCGAGTAGGGCGCTTCCACGATATCATCGGAAGCATCATGAATGAGCGAATGCCTGATCTCGATGAGGGTTATAGAATCTCAAGATGGATTTGAAGCAAAAGGTCGTTAAGGCACGCGTGATGGCGTAATTTAACTCGCACCAGAAGCTCCCCAACAGTGTAGGCATTAAGGATGATCTTAATACCGAGAAACTCGGTCATGATCTAGGGTGTGAGCAGTTGATTAAGCGCCTCGCCCTCTAGATCTGCGAACACGGTAGCAAGGGTTGTGATAATGCTTGACCAAAATGAGAAGCGTGATTTCAAAAGGCTATATGACTTAATATTAGCGGAAGCTAAGGTGCAGGACCGTGCTCTCAAGCGACAGAAACTTGACAAACCTTAGGACGACAGCAAGCGTGTCAGAAGCATCACCAGGTGAATAGTCAGTAGAAGTCTGGGGTTCACCATGGTGGCAATAAGTAACAGTGGAAGGTGCCGGGTGAAGGGACGTCAACGTCTGTAGTAAGGACCACTCCCTCCTTAGCCGCACCTGTGAGTAAGAGCGTGACGATGGCCAAGACAGAGTAGGCGAGTGGTGGATAGAATTGTTTTCAGTGCGGTAGTCCGCATCTAGCGGTTGATTATCCGGACATTGATGAAGCTTAACGGGAGCGGATTGTAGCTAGGTGAGCTTAGCGCAAATTTGAGCTAAGGGTGTGAATGTATCAAACCTAGGGACGCGCTAAGTTTATCAAGGGTCTGAGTAGGCCGGTGGCAATGGTATATGGCGTGTTGAAACTCCCGTGTTTTCCCGACAGTGGTTCCTAGTATAATAGTGTTTCTCACGGTTCGAAGGTAGGTACTTTGTAGGCAAAACTGACCAATCAGAGGATACCTTCGGTTTGCCTACAAAGCCCTTTTTTCACACGTTTGCCTTCAGCGAGAATCGCTGAAGGCAAAAACGAGCAGTTGTAGGTATTTTTGATTGGCTGATTTTTGCTTGGAAGCACCCAATCGGACTTAGTTAAAGATAGAAGATAACTGTACCGAGTCATGATCCACACAAAATACGAGCTTCTTTTACATCATTGGCTTAAATCGAGTCTGTGCGCACTTTGCTGAATGCAAAAGGTTCTCACGGTTGGAAAGTCGTAGATACGCGCTGATAGGCTAGTTTTGCCTACCTACAAAGTACCTACTTTCGAACCGTGAGAACCACTAATAAAAACGAATCAGTCGCCGCTATGTGGATAATTTTCAAAGTATTAAAAATAAATAAATTTGTAAATTTTTATCAAATTATTTTAAAAAATATTTATAAACTTTATACAAATAAAATATTTTTATAAAAAAAAATCTATTATTTTAAAATCATTTTTTATTGAGGGTCTTTTTGATTTATAATCGTATCAATTGCAATAGATGTTTTCCCTGTTTGTCTATCACCTATGATTAATTCTCTAATTTTTCATTTTATCTTTTTCTTTAATTAAACAAAAAGACGATTTAGAAAAGCTAACAGCTTCTGGAAGAGCAAGATGAGGTAGTGGCAGGCGCTATTGGGTCCAAAAGGAACAAAAGCAATGTTGCTTCGTGCTCTTAAACTTGGGGGGTCATGTCAGTCGGTGCAGCGACTGAAGATGCTAATCTATGGTTTGATAAGTACTTGGTGCTGACTCCCAAGGATATACCCCCACTGAGAATTCGGCTCAAGCCCTGCGCCAAGCCATACAAGTGCACGGCAGGGAGATCTAGTCCCCAGGAGAGCGAATTCTTGCACTGGTTTAATGAGGGGTTGGTGCAGTTAGGGTGGATATAACCCAACAAGAAGAGACGATAGGCATGCTCAAATGTTCTAGTACCCCTAGTGAATTCCGACAGGCAATTGACTACCGACCTGTGAATGTGCGAACAAATGCTATAGTGGGGGTCATGCCAAATCTCATCGTTGTTTTGGAACGCTGTCGTGGCAAGTACTACGCGGTGTTTCATATTTTGAAGGGTTACCATTGCACCCTAACAGTCAGGGGATGGGATGAGCTATATGACAGACTGGGGCGTATCCACGCCAACACGAGTGTGTCAAAGAACTACATACATTTCCAAGCTTCGATCGAAGTGGTTCTGGAGGAATTGCTGCACACGAATGTTATAGTGTGGATTAATGACATTATGGTGTTTGCTGATGCGGTCGAGGAGTTGTTCTATTGCTACAGACGATGTTCAACCTTCTTGAAGCAAGAGTACAGAAGCTTACTCCAAAGAAGAGCGAACGGTTTATGAATCGAATAATCAGTGTGGACGGTATCCTTCACGGTATAGAACGTATAAGGATTAACGTGACATCCCTGGGCGCCGATCTGCAACAATTTATTTGCTCTACATCTTTTACCGGTCGTTCTTCCCAGATGTCTTAATTCAAAACGCCCATCCACGGACGGGGCATGTATAAAAAGTGTATACTCACGCGTATAGTTTTGAAAGACGCTGTTTCAAAACGACCTGAGTCTTTTTCAATACGACCTCTGTCGCATATTCGCGATCGTTCATCCTGCAGCGGGTAAAATAGGTGGCCATTTACGACCCAGTGCCTTTACATGCAAATGACTTGCTTTGTTGAAATGGTAAGACGGTAGACGTCGCTATTGAAAGTTTGTCAATTAATGCGACGTCTGGCTAATACGGCATCCTACGTATATGCGTCGGGCGTCGTGGTGATAAACGTGATGGCCGGTCGTCCCTGGGCCAAACACCGGGCTCGTCGCCGCCACTACGCGCGACTCATGTACAGGTAGTCGAAAGGTAGCATTGCTTAAAAATTCCCAAATAATTCCCTACCTATCATTTTATATAAAAAGCACTCGTTATATTGTGATCAAAGAAAATACTGTACAGTACATGTTCGTGTACGTGTAAGATTGTGGGTTCATGTGAATCCTTTGACCTTCAGTATTCGATACGCTGTCACAAGCTAAAGAAATGGAAATACCAGAGCAACCCTATATCGCCGTCAAGTACGCTACAAAAAGCGTTAATATAGCCGAACTGTTTGAGTCATGGTTATTTAGATTAAGTTACGGTTGTTTGAATTGGAAGTTTTGGTTGTATACAGCCCATTTTTTGTACTGGTTGTTTTGAGTTAGACATCTGGGAAGAACGACCTGTAAAAGGTGTAGTAATTGAATGAGGCAGAGCTTACCAGACTACGCCAGAATCGTTTACCGACTCGAGCAGTCGCTGGATCGGGTGCTAGCAGGAGTGGCAAAGACCAAACGTGCTGCAACAGTCGTGGCGGTGGTGATGATATCGCGTTTTGAGAAGGTAAATGAGCTGCTTATGAATGCAGTAACATTGGCTTACACATACTCACGAAGAGCGCTGACGGATACCTTAGATCTTGGTTGGGGCCTAGTGGTAACGTAAGTGGGTGATTGGTAGGACAATATTCCTGTTCAAGACCAGAAGCACGAGTTGTTAGTGTGTATGGGGGATGCTTTCCGGGGTGCAGCGCTAAATCGGAGCGTGATAGAGAAGAAGACGTATCCAATTCTGCCCGCGTATGAGCATTTGGAGTATCTACTATGCGACGTGAAAGTATGAATTTGTACTGTGTTCATCCGAATATTGTGCATCTGTTCGCGCCGAGCAAAGCGCTCAAAAGCGGGAAGTTGATACGTTGCTCGATGAAGTTGATTGGCTACAAGTAGGTTTAGAGTATAATGATGGGCCGATTAATGTGTGGGAAGGAGGTGACAAGGACGTCAGCGCGGCGAGTCAAATCACGAAAGCGACAACAGGAGGACGAAGAGCAAAAGCGAGCAAAGCTGTGCGCCCTCTGGATAGTGAAGGCTTTGTGTGACCGACGCTTGCAGAAATCTCCAAGCCTCAAATCAGGCTCCAATCAATGCACTGTTGAATGATGATAGTGCGTTAGAAGTGGAAGAAAGGATCTGGATACTGAAGGAATCCGATCTGTTTAGACGCGTGAAAATCATATTGCATTGGGGACCGAGTTGACACCGTAGGGTACATGTGATGGAGAACCATCTAAAAAGATTATTCTGCACTCTGCACATGAGAGAAAAAAGTGCAAGCAATCAGCCGATAATCTCTACTATGTATACGTGTGAAGGGCGGGAAAGTGATCCCCAGGCCCTAGACAGATAAGTTTCATTGCAGTAAGCGGAACGAAGTTTGCTCGGTGGTGACAAATATTTTCTCATGCTTAAAGATGAGGTGTCCCGATTCACCGAGGGGTTGGCCTTTCTCGGACGATGAATATACTTTGTATTGGAGGGCCTATTGTTTAACCAAGAGATCGAGGTTCATCCTTCGAGGATGAAAACTCTATGCTGAAGAGGATCTAATTGTGACCACGGAATTGCTGAACCACGTGGTGGCCAAAGAGACAAGGTTAGCGGTTAAGGGTATTGGGGACCACCGATTTTAGCAGCAACAAGAACCTGTACGAGGTTAAGGAGACAGTATGATATCGTAGCTGGTTGTCTTAGCTTAATGGGAGCTTTCCATTGCATCTGCATGCTCCCATAGCTTAATGGGAGCATGCAGAAACAGTGGAAAGCTTGTCGACAATGTATAGCGAGAATCTGCTAAAGGACGGCCTTACTGTACAAGTTACACCCGAGCCCTAACTACACATGTGGATTGATCCTCACAAAATTCAAAGCAACTGGGAGCTGGAAGTTCCCACACGTGTATTCCTAGTGGTTGGTAGAATACTAGAAAATACAACAATGAATCGTACTGTCTACATGATAAACCTCGTCCACCAACCATTCTAGGCATGGTTGTCCAGGAGTCGCGAGCATTACATACTTCTGATCACCTAACCTGCATCTGGTTACTGGGTACGCTTGACCCGCGACGACTGTAACCAGCTGCGGGTTAGGTTTCCAGAAGTAGACCTACAACCTAGAATAGCAGGATAGCGCAAAATACGGATAAATGTAACATTCGGAAAGATGCAAAGCCAGTTTACTATTGAACATTATTAGTTTCCGCAAATCGATTCTTTTAATTCCAATGAGGCTGTAGAGTAGGAACGAAAACTGCGAAATTTTCAAAACACGATTGCTACTCACGAAAGTAATGCTGGCCATATGACGAGAGAAATGCTTACTCTAGCGATTATGTCCACGTGCTGTGTTGTATGTGTGTTGACAGTATATCGGCATCGAGAGCGGTGAAAATGGTCACACAGCTTGCTCGCGGTCTGCGAGACTTGCTTGAAGACCCCCCCCCAGCGCTCCAAGAAATTTCTGCAGT
This sequence comes from Sclerospora graminicola, assembly GCA_001887855.2. Lineage (NCBI taxonomy): Eukaryota > Oomycota > Peronosporomycetes > Peronosporales > Peronosporaceae > Sclerospora > Sclerospora graminicola. The sequence continues at coordinate 16,609 of MIQA02001076.1, read as the reverse complement.
GAAGACGTCCGCTTGGGTGAAAGACAAATACGTTGTGGCTCATTCTGCTTGATACTGAGGTACTATATTTTAATGGACTAAGTTTTTGAAATGCATTGACATAGAGAACGCCGTTTTTGCGTGCTTTGCAAACGGCGCTTTTCACCAATCTTTCGTCGGCGCCACCACTGCCGGACATGTGGTGAAGTCACATGCTGGTCTGCAGCAGTACGATCCGAGTGCCTTCGATCAGTTTTACGCATAACGACACCGGTAAACAGGTGCTATCTCACCCTCAATTAAGCATTCGGGTATGCAGTAAATGTGTGGTATCTCACCATCGATCAAAGAGTGGAAGGGAGTTAAATAACCAAGAGTATTTCACGGATTGGCAACACGGAACAGCAACAACTCGTCACGGGTGGCAAGCCAAGCAATGCTCAGCCATTTCGCTTGCCTAGCGCATCACACTCGCAGGACTTGGCTGGGGCAATAGAAACCCCGCGTAATAATGAATCAAAGCCGGCCCCAGTTGCGCAAGAGAAGCGAATGCCTCGTAATATCGACGCATCAATTTGGACAATAAAGAGGAAAAAGAAGGAAATGCAAATAGTTGGTCTCACCAGTATCGGGGACATCCAGATATTATTGATGATAGGGAGCGGCGAGATTCTAATCTAACGAACGTCTTAATATCTGGTGGGAAAAAGAAACAGAGTAATATGCAATTACCACAGCGCCACAGCTACGGCGAGCAACTAGCTCGCGACTCGAAACAATGTGTCGGGTACGTCGATCGCATTCGGAAGTCAGTATTGAGCGATCAACTGACCCCGCCCGATCTACTAAAGGATGTAAGAATCAATCCGTAAAGCATCAGGCAGTGAGGGTCTCACTAATGTTAGTCGCCGTGGTCCTTCACCAGATCCCGTCGACCGTCAAGCCGATATAATCAAGATGAAACACAGCGGCGGTTAAACTCAATGGAACGACTACCAGTGCAAAATAGCAGCAGCTACGTCCGTGCCGCCTCGGCATGGGCTACAAACAAGGCAGAAGCTCTCGCCCACTTAGTAATAAGTTAAGTGGTATTAGCTTACACGAAGTAATGCTGATTCAGGTAACATCTGAGCGCAGAAAGAAAGAAATGATGTAGACGTTTAATGGCTGCTTATCCGGATGCAATGCAGCATTTATCGTATAAGTCTTGGGCAGCGAATAGTCATCAAAGTGCTGTGATTTTGTAATACATGGATTGAAAGGTCTAGCACCTCGAGAGATGGCTACAGGTCTTACCCATTGAAAATGTCTTCGGTCCCTAGAAATCATATCAGACAATCGCTTCAACTTCTTCATCCTTATCATCTTCGGCTACGTCTCCTCTTTTATTAAAAGAGGGCCAACCGGAATGAATGAACCTTCCTTGTAAAAAGAATTCCCCACTGTACTACTAGAGATGCTTGCAATGGCGCCCATCGTACGGACGTACATGTCCTACGTCGCTGTACTGCGAAGTCCGGGAATGGATTGGACAAAAAATTATCCGCGTACGACATTCGAAAGTGAGATTTGAGTTGCCCCATGACCTATACATCAAGTGGTTGGTTGAGCAACCCCAGTGCAGCCAGCAGGTACAAACTTCACCGCAGTCCCATAATGAGCAAGGGCATCCACAACCGCGTCGCATTTGTGCACAGCAAGGCTGTCCAGGATTAGAATACAAGGCTCTGAAACAATAAATTTCCAGCAATTCTCAATCCACTCAAGCATAATACGAACATCGAACCATGCGTTTCGCTGAACGGAGAATGTTGCTACTTCCTCCACCGCGTACGCTTGAACCTCTCTTTCCACTTCTCCTCTTGGACCGCCCTTAAACACAAAATGTGGAGCATGCATGCGACCATCTGCGCTCACAGCAGTTAGGGCAACTGTGCAACGCCAGCTGTCGTTACCACTGCAAACAGCTGGCACCGACTCCTTTCCAATAAATTCACGGCGATCTTCTGTACACTCGGTTCAAAGACAACAGTTGAATTTATTGTTGTTTTTGAACCGAGTGTACAGAAGATCGCCGTCTGGTCCATGTTAAAAACAGCCGTACGTAAAGGGTGCCGTGTGATGAGGTCCATAAAGTAATCCATGAGGAGGTTACTTACGTCAATAACGAACGCATTTTGCAGAAAATCCATCTGGTTTCGCTTCTTTCGACCGGAGTGAGTCACGCGGCGGATCGTGAGCCTGCTGCGCTTCATGAAGCGTGCGCACCACGCAAGGCACGCATTCGGAGACTTCTCTCGAAAAAAAGGAAGGCATTAGACGCTTTGCAGCTGCCACGACAGAGAGCCTTGACACCGTGAGCTCATCGGTTCGCAAGTCCTTGACGTACTGGCGCAACTGGACTTCAATTTCACATGTATCCGATATGCGTCCGCTTCCACCAAGACTCCGTTGTGAAGCCAAACCAGCCTCGAGTGTCACTGCGAAAGTCAGCTGGCTTTGCTTTCGCTCCCACATGAGATGTGTTGTTCTGTCTATTTTGTGAGACAGACAAAATGCAGACCTGGAGACCCCGAGCAACGCTGCACGCTGGTATTTGATCACTGCATCGAGCTTGAACTTGTTGTTGTACTTAAGAAGAATCCTGCTCCGCGGCATGACTGCAGTGCTCCGCTTTATCCTCTTTTGTTTATTTTGATGGTGTATTGTGTTCGTCTTTCAATTTGAACTGTAATATAGCCGGTGCAAAGCTAGGTTTTGAGATTTGATAATATTGTAAACATCTTTTCAAAAATGGTTTTATCTCTTTGACCAATCAGAGCTTATTTCAACGATGCGGAAAGATACAGCACCCCACATTTTTTGTATGAGGGTTCTATATTTTGGTGTTGCATCTATCCGAATTTTGCGGTACGCTACACAGTCTTCCCAAGCGTTGCCTTCCAATTCCTATTCCAGACTGAACTCATTTTCACACGGAATTTACGACTCTCTGGAACTTCTGATCGGCCACCCCACCAGTGTACTTGGTGGGGAGGCAAGACGCGTCGTCCGGGATGACTGAAAAGCACTCCCATAAAAAAGTCTCTCTACACTGTGTGGGCATTTCTTCAGCTTACCAATGTTGGCAACTGGAGTTTTAAGGTTATTAAGGGTATTAACAATCAAGGCCGTTAATTATTGATATGCAGGCTAGAATTTCATTGTCATGGATAGGAAGTGTTTATTTGAGATAAAAGCATTACCAACAAGCAGTCTGCCCAGATCCGCTTAGTGGCTCCCAAATAGATCGTCTTTCTTTTTTTCTCAATCTCTTTTCTTCGCTTTTCCTTTCCCTGTGGTCTAATGCCTATTGTAAGCAGCTGCCGCTGATGATGCGATGATGGGCGATGGGCTCCATTGGCGAACTGCCGCTGGTGGTGGCTTCAATTCCAGTAACTTTTATTGTTCTGAAGATAATTCTTGTTATAGTGAGCAGAGGGGGAAACATGAGAAAAAAGAGATTGGTAGCGGAGGCTCAATGCGTCACATTACAAAGCTAAATACAGGCACTTCATTAAGGCAGTAAGTGTAGAGAAAGCCGTGCCGGGCATAAGAGGTATCAATGAGCTTCTTGCAAAACATTTAGTGACTTCTTGTAACCAAGTTCCACTTCAGATAAAACAGAAATATCTCGACGCTTACAATCCAGAAATATCCAACGCTCACAATTCAAGCCCTGATGTCCAGATAAGTCTGACAGATCAATCTAGCACTACAGCCACCACCCCATCGTCATCTAATGCTTCTTTACTACAGCTTCATTTAGACCATTATCATCGCCCTGCGACTGTTGCTTACGAAAAGAAGGAGGAGGATGAAGACGACAAAGCAACAATACCGGGTCGCTACAATGCCGCTGCTGACAGTCCCCCAAGAAAGAAAGGCAAGCAGATGTTTTTTAAGGTAGTCAAAAGAGAGGAAATGGCCTTAGGAGTAGGTGTACAAGTCCCAGTTATACCTTGCATTTGTCACGGGAGGAGTATCTTACCGGTTCATCGAAACTCACATTTTCTGTCAGTCCTAAAGCTGCTTCACTCCACTCTTAAGCTTCCTAGCAGGAGGCATTTAAGCGGGAATATTCTCGATCGGATCTATGTTGGCAAAAGAGAGAGAGAGATTCTTCGCAAAGCCCAGTACGTAACACTAGCCGCTGATGGATGTAAAAGTCGAAGGAGGGTGATATTTTAGCACTGAGCGTTATTACAGACAGCAAGAGCATTGTTCCCGCCTTTCGTTTTTGGGACTGGACTGGGGAGAGTCATTATGCTGTATACTGTCATAGGAAAACTCGTCGACGCAAAAGTGGAACAACATCTTTGAGATGATGCTTCTGGTATAGATCTTGTGTTTGACGGTTCCAAAGAGTGCCAAGAAGCATTCTTCGAGCTGCCGAAAAGTCTCCGGAGCTCGTACTTGTATGGTGTTTGGCACATCAGACGAACTTGGTTGCTGGAAAAGTTATTAAGCGTAACCCTGAGGCAAAAAACGTCATGGGGGAGGCTATTGCTGAAATTGTTTTCATCGTTCGCAGTTATGACCTGGCTCTCTTCAAGCAGCATATAAGAGCGAGAATAAGAGCAACGGCAAAAGTAGCTCCATGGTTTTGCCTAAAACTACGCGCTGGAACTCATCATGCGACGCTGCACAGCGTTTAGTGGATATTATGGCAGATCTTTAGGCTACCCACAACAAAAAGGTGACACATGGTTGACACGTGTGAAATCAATGAAGAAGAGAGCAGAAATACGCAAGCTCATTGAGCGCATTTTTTTGCGAAGGGGTCTTGGTGGAAGAACTTGGAAGGAGCCTAGTCAATGATGTCCTCTAGAAAGATAATGAGCTATTTAGGCTTTCGGGTGGCTGCTCACATTTATTTGTCTTCTCGAGACGAAGCCGGCATTAGCCACGATGATTGACTCTCTGAAAATGCGGTTGAAGAGGATGGAGCAACCCATTTATGTGCAAGCCTATATATTTTATTGCAAAAACCACAGTCACTAGGGCCTCAATGTCAACTATATATTTCTCGCATGGCCCAACATCGCTTTAATGACTCCAAGTTGTTTTGCCGTCTCTTTATAAAACGCCAATGACATCGCAAGTAGAGATTGCGAACTGGAAGTCTCTACAGACCACGTTTAGTGCAGATGCTATCTTCTCCTTCAAGGATCAATCACCTACTTTGTTCTGGAGCTTCATGAAGGAGAAGTCGCCAGAACTATCCGAACTAGTTCTCCTTCTCTATCAATCCACTAGTAATGAGCACTTATTCTCAATATTGCTCTCCAAAACCTTCAACCAGCTCCCTCCAATCGTCTCGGACTTCGTGGCTGAGCTGCTGGATCCAGTTTTTAGCCGGACCCTTCATCAAGTCTCCGAAAATCAGGCACTTCTCATAGTCCGGCGTACGGTCTCTAAGGAATGCTGACTTCGTCTTGCTCAGCCATCCTCGGGCTTGATCATCATCCATATCCCGTCCAGTAAAATCCTTCAACTCAGACGTGGCTGACATCCGCACCCTGGTAATCGCCCCTGCGTCCGGATCGAACGCTTGGACTGAGGCCATATTGGCTCGGCAAGACAACCCCAGGTCCAGGTCATCCGGATCATAGTGGCACCTGGCTGACTTGACCGATTCCATATCCACGTCGCTGAGAGGCAGCTTCCTATTCGCTGGTCTCCAGGTCGGCGACTTGGCCAGCGACTTCGCGGGACGGCACGGTGCTCACTTTGCTTGGACTGCACTGATTCCATGTCTTCATCGATCGGCTCCCTCACATAATACTGGGCTGGCTCGGGCACTCGACTCCCTCGATGAGCCGGCTGGACCGGTGATCCCGGACTGCCGCGGCTGGCACTACCCCGACGTTGTTCCTCCAATTATCGTTCCATCATCGCCGAAAACATGCTCTGAGGTGATCCGGAACTTGAGGGCTAGCTTGAGGACCCACTTGAGGGGCGACTTGGGGAGGGGGGGTAGTTTGGCTGCCGGCTCGGGATTCCTTCTTAATCCGCACATCCACGTCTTCGTCTTTTGGATCTGGATCCGCCCCCGCCGTCCGGATCTGGACGCTATGCTGACTGACTTCCCCTCCGATTGGGCGTATCTGGATCTTCGTATCCCCGAAACCTTGTAGCCATTGCTACACGCGCTTCTCCCCTAGGGTCAAGCGTCATGCGGGTAATGCCTACCGATGAGTCAGTCGAATCCGCTTCTGAAGGGTGCAGACTCGTATTGTGAAGAACCTGAGTGAAATCCGGCCGGTCTGCCTGCTGCCGGCGGTGAAGGCGGAGTCGCTCCAGCTGTTGATGTCATCTTCTGTGACGGAGAGCAGCCCGCTAACGGTACCAAGCGGTCGTGAAGTGCGCTGGATGTCTCCTTCAGCCTGTCCGCCTTTAGGTCGAACAACTGGTTCGGGTCGAAGGCGCCGGTGTTGATGCCGGCTTGCTTGAGCTGATCGAACAGTCCTTTAATGAGGGACACGTGGCTGTCTGAGAGCGATGGGGGAGAGACGGGACCTTTTAATTCACCGATGATTTTTGGTCGAGTTATCTTCAGGATCCCATCCGTCCGTTAGAACTGACCCAACTCGCGAAGGCGGTGGGCACGCTCCAGGTTGGTGTCCGTAACCTTCGCTGATAGACCATCCAGCTTTTCCTCTTCTTCTTCAAAACACGGTCTATCCTTGCGAGTTGGATAATCCGACTCTTGCCAATCCAACTTTTTAGGGGTAGGTGACCTGGATAGTGACTTGATCCTGATCCAGCCAGCTTCCCACTCCGGTCGTATCCAGCCTTCGATTCAACATTCTTCTTCTTTGATATTCATCATATGCATTTGTTTCTCGGATCATGGTCGAAACCATGATCCTTCCTCGGACTATGGTGACTTGCACCATAATCCGAGCCGGCTTCAGCTGGTGTATAGTGGCCGGCACGATAGTGACTAGTACCGTAATCCGGCCCAGATCCAGTACGAGCCTCCAGGAGAGTAACTTTTTCTTCAATGTCGACCTCGTACTCCCCCAATCCGAGTCGACCATCGCATCCTTCCATCTTCAGCAGCATTGGGGGTGATATCCCTTCCCCCAATGCACCCGACACAAATTCTTCAACAAATTTGACAGGTTTAGGTATTTCGCCCACTAGGGACTCGCGGTGGTATCCAGAGTCAGCAAGTGATCCGGGCACGCCCACCATTGTGATGTAGTCGCTCTCAGAAATTTCTTCTGAGATGCGAACATCCACGGGGGACCCAGATGACTGATTGTCGGAGGGGGTACTCCGTCCATCCAGGTCTTGATCCGATCCGGCATGGTCGGCTGGATCGGTCACTTCCATCACCTTGGTCGTGACGACTCGGATGATCCATGTTCGAAAAGATCAGTTGTGTACCCGTCAGCACTGGCGCTTGCGCTCTCTTGATGGACCCTAGGGTGAAAAGCTAAAAGTCCGTCGAATAGGGAAACGAGGGTTAGGACTAGGGATGCTCCTGGGCGGAAATTTTCACCGGGGAGCAGGATTGGCAATATACTTGAAGTTTGTATACTGCGACGGCAGGACCGAGAATAATCGATCGCCAGCTAAACCAAAGATAATAAAGGGGTAAATCTTGTGCGTAATAGGGAATGCAAACAATACTCCACAATCTTCCACAGTAGGCCAAAACGTTACCACACTTTCCAATGTGAGATATACCGTGTTCAAAACACGGTCGATTTGAGGTGAGTATACACAACGCAGCGACTCCCGGTCAGGGAACTTCCGGTGGGTTACTTTAACCTTCCTCGGGCAAACCAATAGCAGCAAGAGGGGACCTTGTTAGCCCTCTGCTGTGAACCAATGAAAGCGACTTGTGTCTAAGAAAGCGAAACGTATACTGATTTTTATCCCTATATCCAATACAACCTTTGTGTAACCTACCCCAAATAGCCCGGATTAAAATATATTTTTATTTTATATTTTTATTATAGCGAATTAAATAAATTTCAAATTTACCTTAAAAAAGGTATAATTACAATGAAATAATAAATCTGAAATAGCCCAGTCAGCTCCACCTGGATTGCTTTATGTACCGTACACCAACCATATCCAGCTCAACCTGGATACGTCTTGATGTACCGTACACCAACCATCCAGCTACCATACGGCTACCATCAAGCTACCATCCGGCTGCCATCCAGCTCCACCTGGATACTCATTCGTGTACCGTACACCAAATATTTGGCTTGACCTGGATAGCCATCCATCTAGGCATACCTAGCCACTGAAGTCGACTCTTCTTTAGCGGCTAAGCGTCCACCTCCGGCGTCCCTATCATCCCATAGGATCCTTCGCACGCACAACCTTTAGACGATCCGCCCCTTGATCATCCACCATCGACGGCCATCCTGCTCACCTGATCTGGACGGCCTACTTCTGGCTAGCCTGATTCCGAGTCTCTTGATCACGCCCATCTGGCTCGATCCATGCCTTGCACCGTCCTGCCGCTTGTGGATACACCCGGCTGCTACCAGCCTGCGTCCTATGGTGGCCGATCCAGGCAGCTGACTGGGACCAACATTTCTACCAATCAGGTGAATGCATTCACTTCTCATCAGCCCACTTCACCACATTTACTTGATTTTACCTATTTGTGGGAAATATTTAAGGTTTATGGTAAGCTGCCAATTAGGGGCCTTCTTTAATTACTCATGAATTTTCATCTACCGTTTCTGAAAGGGAAAATTGCAACAAATCGTGAATCTTTGCATAAGGTGACACAAGTTGTTTTCAACAAGCGAACTTAACGAAGAGCTGGTAAACTACAAAAAAGGTACAGCAAAGAGTGTCATTAGTGTGGGCCATACTAATTTCGCACTCAGAATTTTGCATGGGAAATCGAAATTAGTGTGGCTTCGGTAATTCTTCACCCACGCTAATAATGTCGCGGCGAAATTAGTATAGGACACACTAATCGTTTTGTGCAAAAATAGCGTGGGTTTTGCGTTTCAGCAATATAATACACTTCAATTATAATTTTCTAATAAGATTTAGGGCTCACCATTTGATGTTCAGACCAGAGGACTGATTAGAATGTTGATGTTTACGTATCTAGGTCGTGAGTTGTGAGGTGTATTTTTTTATTTAACTACCACAGTTATTGTGTGATATAACTTAGATACTCAACCACCACGTGATGTGTTCATAACGTTAATTCTGTAAGTGCATTATTATTATCACTATCTGAGTACTACTAATAAAGAAAGCGTTGCTAGTCAAATTTGCTCGTTCTCCGTTCATGCTCTATTATTCTTGCTAAGCAATCTCTATGATGTTGCTCTACCATTCTTGCTAAAAAAAGATTACAGCAGGCCTTTCTAATTGACACGTACCAAGTGAAATCTTTCGTTTTGCAAGACTATGAAGCTTAGTGCGATACAGTATTAGAACAGCATCGTATTATCGGAGCTTGCTATCGGTATATCCCCCCATTAATGCTCCTATTACATGTCACAAAAATTACGGTTTTGGCCATAAACAGAATGAGCGAAATTAGTGTGACTTATTGAGGAATATTAAAAAAGCAAAAATTAGTGTGGCCCATGGTATTTGCGCAGCCACACTATTTTCCACCCACACTAATGGCACTTTTTACTGTAACGTAATTCAGCAGTTTATGGCCGACACCAGATTATGACCGGTGATAAGCCGACTATCCAATTAGGTGTCATAATTTCAGATAACCGTTGAATGATTGGTCAGATTTTTTTCGCAGCAGATTATGGCCGTCAATACCGTGCCTATTCATGTTTATGTGTGTACCTGAACATTCTCTTTCCATACATTTTGCAGCTAAAAAATCGGCCACAACCTCTATAAGTACGAATCTAAATGTCTGCTTTCCTCTATCCGTGTGACCTCAATTGTGATTGGATAAGAACAGCGCTATCGCATATCACTGCTGGTCAAAATAGATTTTAAGGAGTGAAACTGCGAGTCAAAATGTGCTGTTGGTGAAAAGTTATGATCAAAAAGCTCAGGTACCCGATTCCCGGCCATAAACTGCTGAATACGTTACTGCTATAGCGCAGACTGAGTGGTACATTGTACCACTCTCTGGGTGAATGCTACAGTGTGCCAAGCTCCCTCCCCCCGAACCAAAGCCAGCTCCCATTCAAACAAGGAGGGCGAGCGGCGATGAAACTCGACGAGCTCAAGGCGCTCGGGTGGACAACGGGGAAGGAGGAGGTGCAAGCGGTGGAAGCTAGCTCGCGACTCGAAACAATGTGTCGGGTACGTCGATCGCATTCGGAAGTCAGTATTGAGCGATCAACTGACCCCGCCCGATCTACTAAAGGATGTAAGAATCAATCCGTAAAGCATCAGGCAGTGAGGGTCTCACTAATGTTAGTCGCCGTGGTCCTTCACCAGATCCCGTCGACCGTCAAGCCGATATAATCAAGATGAAACACAGCGGCGGTTAAACTCAATGGAACGACTACCAGTGCAAAATAGCAGCAGCTGCGTCCGTGCCGCCTCGGCATGGGCTACAAACAAGGCAGAAGCTCTCGCCCACTTAGTAATAAGTTAAGTGGTATTAGCTTACACGAAGTAATGCTGATTCAGGTAACATCTGAGCGCAGAAAGAAAGAAATGATGTAGACGTTTAATGGCTGCTTATCCGGATGCAATGCAGCATTTATCGTATAAGTCTTGGGCAGCGAATAGTCATCAAAGTGCTGTGATTTTGTAATACATGGATTGAAAGGTCTAGCACCTCGAGAGATGGCTACAGGTCTTACCCATTGAAAATGTCTTCGGTCCCTAGAAATCATATCAGACAATCGCTTCAACTTCTTCATCCTTATCATCTTCGGCTACGTCTCCTCTTTTATTAAAAGAGGGCCAACCGGAATGAATGAACCTTCCTTGTAAAAAGAATTCCCCACTGTACTACTAGAGATGCTTGCAATGGCGCCCATCGTACGGACGTACATGTCCTACGTCGCTGTACTGCGAAGTCCGGGAATGGATTGGACAAAAAATTATCCGCGTACGACATTCGAAAGTGAGATTTGAGTTGCCCCATGACCTATACATCAAGTGGTTGGTTGAGCAACCCCAGTGCAGCCAGCAGGTACAAACTTCACCGCAGTCCCATAATGAGCAAGGGCATCCACAACCGCGTCGCATTTGTGCACAGCAAGGCTGTCCAGGATTAGAATACAAGGCTCTGAAACAATAAATTTCCAGCAATTCTCAATCCACTCAAGCATAATACGAACATCGAACCATGCGTTTCGCTGAACGGAGAATGTTGCTACTTCCTCCACCGCGTACGCTTGAACCTCTCTTTCCACTTCTCCTCTTGGACCGCCCTTAAACACAAAATGTGGAGCATGCATGCGACCATCTGCGCTCACAGCAGTTAGGGCAACTGTGCAACGCCAGCTGTCGTTACCACTGCAAACAGCTGGCACCGACTCCTTTCCAATAAATTCACGGCGATCTTCTGTACACTCGGTTCAAAGACAACAGTTGAATTTATTGTTGTTTTTGAACCGAGTGTACAGAAGATCGCCGTCTGGTCCATGTTAAAAACAGCCGTACGTAAAGGGTGCCGTGTGATGAGGTCCATAAAGTAATCCATGAGGAGGTTACTTACGTCAATAACGAACGCATTTTGCAGAAAATCCATCTGGTTTCGCTTCTTTCGACCGGAGTGAGTCACGCGGCGGATCGTGAGCCTGCTGCGCTTCATGAAGCGTGCGCACCACGCAAGGCACGCATTCGGAGACTTCTCTCGAAAAAAAGGAAGGCATTAGACGCTTTGCAGCTGCCGCGACAGAGAGCCTTGACACCGTGAGCTCATCGGTTCGCAAGTCCTTGACGTACTGGCGCAACTGGACTTCAATTTCACATGTATCCGATATGCGTCCGCTTCCACCAAGACTCCGTTGTGAAGCCAAACCAGCCTCGAGTGTCACTGCGAAAGTCAGCTGGCTTTGCTTTCGCTCCCACATGAGATGTGTTGTTCTGTCTATTTTGTGAGACAGACAAAATGCAGACCTGGAGACCCCGAGCAACGCTGCACGCTGGTATTTGATCACTGCATCGAGCTTGAACTTGTTGTTGTACTTAAGAAGAATCCTGCTCCGCGGCATGACTGCAGTGCTCCGCTTTATCCTCTTTTGTTTATTTTGATGGTGTATTGTGTTCGTCTTTCAATTTGAACTGTAATATAGCCGGTGCAAAGCTAGGTTTTGAGATTTGATAATATTGTAAACATCTTTTCAAAAATGGTTTTATCTCTTTGACCAATCAGAGCTTATTTCAACGATGCGGAAAGATACAGCACCCCACATTTTTTGTATGAGGGTTCTATATTTTGGTGTTGCATCTATCCGAATTTTGCGGTACGCTACACAGTCTTCCCAAGCGTTGCCTTCCAATTCCTATTCCAGACTGAACTCATTTTCACACGGAATTTACGACTCTCTGGAACTTCTGATCGGCCACCCCACCAGTGTACTTGGTGGGGAGGCAAGACGCGTCGTCCGGGATGACTGAAAAGCACTCCCATAAAAAAGTCTCTCTACACTGTGTGGGCATTTCTTCAGCTTACCAATGTTGGCAACTGGAGTTTTAAGGTTATTAAGGGTATTAACAATCAAGGCCGTTAATTATTGATATGCAGGCTAGAATTTCATTGTCATGGATAGGAAGTGTTTATTTGAGATAAAAGCATTACCAACAAGCAGTCTGCCCAGATCCGCTTAGTGGCTCCCAAATAGATCGTCTTTCTTTTTTTCTCAATCTCTTTTCTTCGCTTTTCCTTTCCCTGTGGTCTAATGCCTATTGTAAGCAGCTGCCGCTGATGATGCGATGATGGGCGATGGGCTCCATTGGCGAACTGCCGCTGGTGGTGGCTTCAATTCCAGTAACTTTTATTGTTCTGAAGATAATTCTTGTTATAGTGAGCAGAGGGGGAAACATGAGAAAAAAGAGATTGGTAGCGGAGGCTCAATGCGTCACATTACAAAGCTAAATACAGGCACTTCATTAAGGCAGTAAGTGTAGAGAAAGCCGTGCCGGGCATAAGAGGTATCAATGAGCTTCTTGCAAAACATTTAGTGACTTCTTGTAACCAAGTTCCACTTCAGATAAAACAGAAATATCTCGACGCTTACAATCCAGAAATATCCAACGCTCACAATTCAAGCCCTGATGTCCAGATAAGTCTGACAGATCAATCTAGCACTACAGCCACCACCCCATCGTCATCTAATGCTTCTTTACTACAGCTTCATTTAGACCATTATCATCGCCCTGCGACTGTTGCTTACGAAAAGAAGGAGGAGGATGAAGACGACAAAGCAACAATACCGGGTCGCTACAATGCCGCTGCTGACAGTCCCCCAAGAAAGAAAGGCAAGCAGATGTTTTTTAAGGTAGTCAAAAGAGAGGAAATGGCCTTAGGAGTAGGTGTACAAGTCCCAGTTATACCTTGCATTTGTCACGGGAGGAGTATCTTACCGGTTCATCGAAACTCACATTTTCTGTCAGTCCTAAAGCTGCTTCACTCCACTCCCAAGCTTCCTAGCAGGAGGCATTTAAGCGGGAATATTCTCGATCGGATCTATGTTGGCAAAAGAGAGAGAGAGATTCTTCGCAAAGCCCAGTACGTAACACTAGCCGCTGATGGATGTAAAAGTCGAAGGAGGGTGATATTTTAGCACTGAGCGTTATTACAGACAGCAAGAGCATTGTTCCCGCCTTTCGTTTTTGGGACTGGACTGGGGAGAGTCATTATGCTGTATACTGTCATAGGAAAACTCGTCGACGCAAAAGTGGAACAACATCTTTGAGATGATGCTTCTGGTATAGATCTTGTGTTTGACGGTTATAAAGAGTGCCAAGAAGCATTCTTCGAGCTGCCGAAAAGTCTCCGGAGCTCGTACTTGTATGGTGTTTGGCACATCAGACGAACTTGGTTGCTGGAAAAGTTATTAAGCGTAACCCTGAGGCAAAAAACGTCATGGGGGAGGCTATTGCTGAAATTGTTTTCATCGTTCGCAGTTATGACCTGGCTCTCTTCAAGCAGCATATAAGAGCGAGAATAAGAGCAACGGCAAAAGTAGCTCCATGGTTTTGCCTAAAACTACGCGCTGGAACTCATCATGCGACGCTGCACAGCGTTTAGTGGATATTATGGCAGATCTTTAGGCTACCCACAACAAAAAGGTGACACATGGTTGACACGTGTGAAATCAATGAAGAAGAGAGCAGAAATACGCAAGCTCATTGAGCGCATTTTTTTGCGAAGGGGTCTTGGTGGAAGAACTTGGAAGGAGCCTAGTCAATGATGTCCTCTAGAAAGATAATGAGCTATTTAGGCTTTCGGGTGGCTGCTCACATTTATTTGTCTTCTCGAGACGAAGCCGGCATTAGCCACGATGATTGACTCTCTGAAAATGCGGTTGAAGAGGATGGAGCAACCCATTTATGTGCAAGCCTATATATTTTATTGCAAAAACCACAGTCACTAGGGCCTCAATGTCAACTATATATTTCTCGCATGGCCCAACATCGCTTTAATGACTCCAAGTTGTTTTGCCGTCTCTTTATAAAACGCCAATGACATCGCAAGTAGAGATTGCGAACTGGAAGTCTCTACAGACCACGTTTAGTGCAGATGCTATCTTCTCCTTCAAGGATCAATCACCTACTTTGTTCTGGAGCTTCATGAAGGAGAAGTCGCCAGAACTATCCGAACTAGTTCTCCTTCTCTATCAATTCCACTAGTAATGAGCACTTATTCTCAATATTGCTCTCCAAAACCTTCAACCAGCTCCCTCCAATCGTCTCGGACTTCGTGGCTGAGCTGCTGGATCCAGTTTTTAGCCGGACCCTTCATCAAGTCTCCGAAAATCAGGCACTTCTCATAGTCCGGCGTACGGTCTCTAAGGAATGCTGACTTCGTCTTGCTCAGCCATCCTCGGGCTTGATCATCATCCATATCCCGTCCAGTAAAATCCTTCAACTCAGACGTGGCTGACATCCGCACCCTGGTAATCGCCCCTGCGTCCGGATCGAACGCTTGGACTGAGGCCATATTGGCTCGGCAAGACAACCCCAGGTCCAGGTCATCCGGATCATAGTGGCACCTGGCTGACTTGACCGATTCCATATCCACGTCGCTGAGAGGCAGCTTCCTATTCGCTGGTCTCCAGGTCGGCGACTTGGCCAGCGACTTCGCGGGACGGCACGGTGCTCACTTTGCTTGGACTGCACTGATTCCATGTCTTCATCGATCGGCTCCCTCACATAATACTGGGCTGGCTCGGGCACTCGACTCCCTCGATGAGCCGGCTGGACCGGTGATCCCGGACTGCCGCGGCTGGCACTACCCCGACGTTGTTCCTCCAATTATCGTTCCATCATCGCCGAAAACATGCTCTGAGGTGATCCGGAACTTGAGGGCTAGCTTGAGGACCCACTTGAGGGGCGACTTGGGGAGGGGGGGTAGTTTGGCTGCCGGCTCGGGATTCCTTCTTAATCCGCACATCCACGTCTTCGTCTTTTGGATCTGGATCCGCCCCCGCCGTCCGGATCTGGACGCTATGCTGACTGACTTCCCCTCCGATTGGGCGTATCTGGATCTTCGTATCCCCGAAACCTTGTAGCCATTGCTACACGCGCTTCTCCCCTAGGGCCAAGCGTCATGCGGGTAATGCCTACCGATGAGTCAGTCGAATCCGCTTCTGAAGGGTGCAGACTCGTATTGTGAAGAACCTGAGTGAAATCCGGCCGGTCTGCCTGCTGCCGGCGGTGAAGGCGGAGTCGCTCCAGCTGTTGATGTCATCTTCTGTGACGGAGAGCAGCCCGCTAACGGTACCAAGCGGTCGTGAAGTGCGCTGGATGTCTCCTTCAGCCTGTCCGCCTTTAGGTCGAACAACTGGTTCGGGTCGAAGGCGCCGGTGTTGATGCCGGCTTGCTTGAGCTGATCGAACAGTCCTTTAATGAGGGACACGTGGCTGTCTGAGAGCGATGGGGGAGAGACGGGACCTTTTAATTCACCGATGATTTTTGGTCGAGTTATCTTCAGGATCCCATCCGTCCGTTAGAACTGACCCAACTCGCGAAGGCGGTGGGCACGCTCCAGGTTGGTGTCCGTAACCTTCGCTGATAGACCATCCAGCTTTTCCTCTTCTTCTTCAAAACACGGTCTATCCTTGCGAGTTGGATAATCCGACTCTTGCCAATCCAACTTTTTAGGGGTAGGTGACCTGGATAGTGACTTGATCCTGATCCAGCCAGCTTCCCACTCCGGTCGTATCCAGCCTTCGATTCAACATTCTTCTTCTTTGATATTCATCATATGCATTTGTTTCTCGGATCATGGTCGAAACCATGATCCTTCCTCGGACTATGGTGACTTGCACCATAATCCGAGCCGGCTTCAGCTGGTGTATAGTGGCCGGCACGATAGTGACTAGTACCGTAATCCGGCCCAGATCCAGTACGAGCCTCCAGGAGAGTAACTTTTTCTTCAATGTCGACCTCGTACTCCCCCAATCCGAGTCGACCATCGCATCCTTCCATC
>MIQA02001074.1:0-26677 GCA_001887855.2 Sclerospora graminicola | reverse complement strand
TTCTTTAATATCGACTTCATTCTCCCACAATCCGAGTCGACCATCACATTCCTACATCTTCAGCAACATTGGGGGCAATATGCCTTTCCCCAATGCACATTCTCAAACATTTTGACAGGTTTTGGTTTTTCGCCCAGTAGGGACTTCCGGTGATGACTATGGTCACCAAGCGATCCGGGCACGCGCGCCATTGTGGTTTAGTCGCTATCCGTCGAAACTTATTACGATCAAGTCTTTATCCGAGCCGACAACGGGTGGGAGTATAATGATCGATTCTCGCGGTTGTTTCCAAGGAGCGACATCGATCAGGGTTTCGTCAACTTCTGACCGGGGGGTGATACTGGCTACTAGGGTACCGAGAACTTCTTCTTCACCCTTGGTGCATTTGATGATTTCTAAAGTCCACTGAGATAATAGCGCTGCCCATCGCCCCAGTCTTCCGTCAATTCCGTTCGATGACAAAAACCAAGCAAAAGTGGACCATCTAGATAATACTTTGATCGGTCTGGTCACCAGCATCGAATAACAGACATCCAACATGCGTAATAATGCCAGCACTAACTTATCCACTATGTCGTATTTGACCTCATTCGGTTTCAGCGTCCGGCTTGTAAACGTCACTGCACAATATACGCCGTCGTGATCTTGGACCAGTGCGACTGATATTGCTCATTTACTGGTGTATAGAATCACCACGGCGATCTTTTCCGGATCAAAATGTATCAGTACCGGAGTCGAAATCATCTTCGACTCAAACATACTGAAAGCCACCATAGCTCGTTCCGTATGACCTTCTGACCCTGGCACGGTTCGATCGATCAGTAATCCAGTCTTGAGATTCGATTGAATAACTTCGGTTTCGCGACCAGTCTCACTTAGTGATTTTCCCACTCGATCGCGTTCTCTTAGCCTATGATAATCCACTTCCTTCAATTCATAGAGTATAGCAGCATATATCGAGAAGTTTTCGATAAACCGGTCATAGTAATTTAGGTTTACAAGAAAGGACTGCATAGCCTTCACTGATCGGGGAAAAGCAGGTTCCTGAGAGCGTCCAAATTCTTCGGGTTTGCTTCCAGGCCTTGAATCGACACGTTATAGCAAAGATAAGCGATCTTGGGTTGACCCCAGAAGATCTTGACTACGCTGTTTGATAAATTCCAACGTATGCAGGTATCAAGGAGCCGTTCGACCTTATCAAATAGCATGTCCCATGCTGTTGCCGTAACCAAGATGTCATCTATATATGATCGCTTTTCTAACACTGATTGTCTCTGATCCTGGTTTACCTCTCGTGAACACATCGTGCAATTTGATGATCTTTCAATCGGGACTGATCTGGAAGTATCGTAGAGAGCATTGTCAAAACATTCTCTGATAGATCTGTAGTGCCTTTTTCAATCCGAACGGTATTCGATTCCATTCGAAAAGACCAAAAGGTGCAACAAAAGCAGATATCGCTCGAGCACGATCGGTCATCGAAACCACTAAGAAACCACTAGCCAGGTCTAGTGAATAAAACCATAAAACGTTATATTGATCCTCACGTAAATCATTTATCAAGGGCATCGGATAGACCATCAACTTCGTGAGGCGATTCACTCGATACAAAGTCGAATATCAACCCCATTTTTTTATCACAATCATAATCGGTGATGCCCACTGTGACATTGAAGGTCGGATGATTTTGTACCTAACAGGCTCTTGATCAAATCGGATAGCTCTTTCCGGTATTGTGGTGCGGTTTGGCAACAAAGTTGAGCGATTGGTCTCGCTTTTCCCCCATCAATATCACAAACGGCTCCGTAAGCAGCTAGAAGTGGGGTATTACCTTCCCAATCAATAAATGATGCCTTTTTCAGATGATCTCCTTTAGTTGATCGATCTAATCGGGAGTGTTTACTTCGGGATAACCGACTTGTAGATCTTCCAGGGTGACCCCCGGTATATTGGGTGATTCTTCTGGCAAAACTGCCATTTGTTTCTCAATATCTCCAATGAATTGATCACCACCTTCATGTATACACACTTATTCATCCACCGCATATATTCCCTCCGGTTCGGTATTAGCCTGGATCCCCCCTAGTGAGTAATCTGACTGGTGATCTACTTCGGGTTCCACTTCGTCCTTAACGACTTCGACAGGTCAACGTTCCAATTTCTCCCCAAAGTCCTGGTTCTCACGTATTCTGTTGGCGCCAGAGTCGTCTTTAATCGTATCATCATCATTTTCATCATCCGGATAACGCTCAAAATATGTGGACCTTTTTTACCCGACTTTCACCTGCCGCTTTCACCGACGATCCTCTGGTCAATAACTTGGTCGGAGTTGTTTATCCGGCTTTTCAACGGAAGGTGAGGTGTCTTCGTCTACCAAATCAGGTCTGTGGTGGCTTGATAAGCCAGATTTTGCCATTCGAGATATCTCCGTGATCCCACTGAGCCATAACCAGTCTGCCGAGGTACTTTCCCTTCATGTAACTACATCCCTAGGATAAAATCCATTCCCAATATCGCGTCTTGACCGGCTAACCGGCCAAACCAAGTGTTGAAAAAATAGACCAGGAGCCTGCCAAGGTAATCTTGATACGTGGCCGCCCTTCAGTCATGAACGAACTTTGCCGATTCCAACACATTCTTGCCTCTGGTTACTGTATATGCGACATCCCACCTTACGAGCAAAGGCGGAGTCGATGATCGAGGCTTCTGCTCCAGAGTCAAAAAGTATAGTGGCTTTTTCATTGCTAATCTTCCCATTAGCTTTTGCTTGTTTGAACCACTTGCCGGGGGAGTGATACTTCCAGAATCCTCGGGATTCACCGGGCGGTAGGTCCAACTCCATGATCAAGTCCGAACGGGAATATTCGTCCACTCTGAAACTGTGAATCGGACATCGAACGGCACAATTTGAAATAGAACATGTATTGTCGATTATCTTCTTTTCCTTATACTTATTTCTGCTACCGACGTATGCATAAATGCTGAACATAGACCGCTCGGATCGAACCAGATTCCAACCTGGCGAGCGATCTAGTTTAACATTTTCTCGAAATCCGGTGGGAGCATGCCGGCATGGTTAGTCGGCACGTACTACTTGCGCATCTGGTTGAAAATTCTTCAACCGGGCAAGCACCAGCGTCGTGAATCTTCCCACAGGTCTTAAACACGAAAAACACGGATCAGAGGGATGACCCTTACGATCATATTTTCCGCATGTGATTTTTCTCCAACAAAAATCATGATCTTCATGCTTAGTCGAGCCACAGTGGACGCACTTCTTGCGAGGTCGCTTCTGATCAGGCTAGGCTCCGCCGGATTTTCGTCTATAAACGCCATTAATCGATGATCTCGGGCGGAATACCGGTTCCCCCGTGAAGACATGGCGATATTGCTCTTTATCTAAGCCTAAATTTTTTGAGCGGCCAATTTCTTCTCCCGAACAGTAACTGTCCGATTCCTTCGCAATCATCCGGATCGCTCTTGTCGGCCGAGCCGCTGGTGTCATGACCTGGCCCGGGTGTGGATTCGATCGATATCGATTCGATTCTATCTCGACCTTATGTTCTTGACTTTTAACTCGCTGTAACGTTCTCAGGGTCAGTTCCAATTCTTCCGCGTTACTAATACGAAGTAGAGTTAGCTGATCAGCCCAATCGCGGTTGTCCAAAGTGCCGATAAAGTGTTCAACATATTCGTTAGCCATATTCGCGGGCCGTGAATCCTTGATCGGCATTTTGGCTCGCAGACCAGCAACATTCAACCGATGTAAATATTCGATCGGTGTTTCATCGAATCTTTTTTCATACGGTAATATTGTCTCGCGACAGATACCCCTGAGCTGCAATATTGCTCCACAAATTCTTCACACAGTTGAGACTACTTTAAACGTACTTCTTGGCTTAACTGCTTTAGCCAGTTTGTGGCCGGGCTCTTCGTCAGACCAGCGAAAACCCAACATCTTTCATCTTCCAGGGTCTTATCTCTCAATAAGGCTGATTTTGTCCGACTCAGCCAGGCTCTCGCCTGATCATCATCCACATCTTTTCCGGTTAAATCTTTTAATTTAAAGATCGCCGACATCCGGACTAGAGTGATTGTGTTAGAATCACTATCAAATGCTTGCGCCGACGCCATATTTACCTTACAAGGCATCTCCATATCCAAATCGTCCGAATCTGTGGTGTAGTCGCTCTCAGAAAATCTTCCTGAGACGCGAACACCCACGGGGGTCCCAGACGAGTGACTACCGGAGGGGGTACTCCGTCCATCCGAGCCATGATCCGATCCGGCTTCCGGCCGGCTGGATCGGTCGCTTCCATCCGCTTGATCGCGACTGCTCGAATGTTCCATGTTGAAAGCTCACCTTGTGTACCCGTCAGTACTGGGTGGTTAGCTCTCCTGGTGGACCCTAGGGCGAAAAGTGTAAATCCGTCCAATAGGGAGATGAGGGTAAGGACTAGGGGTAGCTCCTGGGCGGAAATCGTCACCGGGGAGCTCGTCTGGCAATAAACTTGAACTTTGTATAGTGCCGGCTGGGCCGAGAATAGTCGATCGGCCAGCTAAACCAATAAGACACTTGAAGTTTGTATAGTGCCGGCTGGACCGAGAATAATCTATCGGCCAGCTAAACCAATAACAATGAAGGGCGAATCCAAATGTGTATATGAGGCAGATACAACTCCACACTCTTCCACAGAAGGCCAAATGTCACCACTTCCCAATACTTAATACCGTGTTCAAAACACGGGCGACTTGAGGTGAGTATACGAAGTCGCCGCGACTCCCGGTCAGGGGACTTCCGGTGGGTTAACTTAACCTTCCCCGGGCAAACCAATAACAGCAAGAGGGGACCCTGTTAGCCCTCTGCCGTGAACCAATAAAAGCGACTTGCGTCTAAGAAAGCGAAACGTATACTGATTTATCCTATATCCAATACTCCCTTTTGTGTAACCTACCTCAAATAACACGGCTGACCAGTCATGTACCTTACCCAACGCAACCCGGCTAACTCCTACTTTGTGTACCGGTCCGGCCGGTACACCAACCCCAAGCGGTACCAACCCGGCCGAAACACCGAACCCATATGGCACCAGTCCGAATGGTACATTGTACCCGGCCGGCTCGGCCGGATAGCCACCCATCCGCGCCTTTCGGCCGTTGACGCTAGCAATCCCTTGACAGCTTCTCCTACGGTCCAGGTGCCTACTCCTTCCACTAGAACAATCCTCTTCTTTCAGGCTCCCCTCACTCCATCCTTAGGAACTGTCCGCCATCTTGGCCGTCAAACATCCATAGTCCTTCCGTCTGCTCAGCCCGCTTGTCCGACTATCCTCGCCCCTCGTCAGGTCCGCCGACTTGATTTCCAGCCGGGCACCGCCCGACCGCTTGTAGGTGTGCCTGGCAGTCCCAGATTTCATCTTATTACTGACCGGCCTGGGCATCCGGCTTAGGGTGGCATTTCAGCCAATCCGATGCGGGCATCCATCATCATTAGTCCGTTAACTTCTGGAGCACTTCACCACAAATCAAAGTGTTGACTGGGTCCTCCCATCTGATTCCATATCCACGTCACTACGTGGGGGTGATATATGGAATCGGTCCTGGTGACTGGTTTGACATATCGATCGGACACATCCGGCTGATGGAACGGATCCATATCCACATCGACAGGTTTTTTAACCGGTTTAGCCGTCGATTGATTCATGTTTGGTCTCGATTGCAAGGGTTGCCCTTGTCCAGGTGTATACTGAGGTAACCCTTGTTGTTCTCCCGCGAAACGGTTCATCATAGTCGTAAACATGGTTCTCATTTGTTCCGGTATGCCGATGGGGTTATTGTTGGGAGTCGGATTGTTTTGTGCGATTTCCTGAGCATCTTCAAAAATGGCTTCCTTCCCACCTCGACCCGGTTCTGCGACTCGGCCTTAGAGTCAGTCCGTTCGATTCACTTCGGGCCCAATTTCATATGCTTCACTCCAAACGAGGAGTTAGTAGAATCCGCTCCAGACCGTGATTATGATTAATATATTGACTTAATATCCATAGGATATTCAACCAGCTATGATCGGTGTGAAGGACCAGCCTGCAGCAACTGGACCACGGGGTTCGCCTCGAGCAACGAGGCAAGATGATCAAACAGCGATATCATAGACTCTCTGATCGTCCCTTGGTCTAGATCGAACAACATATTCGCGTCGAATGCACCAGTAGTGAAACCAACTTCGTCGATCTGGACCAGGAGATTTCTGATCAGGTCGAGTTGGCTAGCCGTAATAGCCGGCCTAGTCGCCGACCGTCAAGCTCCCCGATGGTCTTGGGTTTTATTATCTTCATTACTCGGTTGGTAGCTTGGAACTTGTGAAACCCGTGAAGGCAAAACAACCGTTCTATATCCTGAACCGTTGTCTTCTCAGCTGGTTCGGTCTTCTCTTCATCTTCTTCAAAGATCTTCAGTTTTGGTTTCACATATCTTTTAGGCGAATCATATCAATCCGCCCTTATGTTTTTTTCCTCTTTTTTTCATTTTCTTCTTATGCATAGGATCGAGGTCAGCACCTCGATCCATTCACGGATTGAAGTTAATTTTACTTTAACCCCGATCGGCCCTGATCGGTGCCTTGTGGGGGGTTGTTTCATCTTTAATTTCGACCTGGAACTCCACCGGGCCAGGTCGAATATTGCTTTCTTTAAGTTTGTACAGCATCGGAGGCGATACGCCTTTCTCCAATGCAGCCGAAAAAGTTTCATCCACTTTGATTTTCACATCTTTTTTATCTTCAAAGGAATCACGGTGATATACGTAATCACCAAGTGATCCAGCACGCGCAGCATTGGAGTGGAGCCGATATCCAAATCCAGAACGGAGGTTTTTGGTGGAATTCGGATACCCACTAGCTCGGACGACCAACTATCGGAGAAGGTACTCCGTTGATCCTGATCAGCGTCAGGATCGGATGAATTATCACTATGATGACGTATCCTAATCTCACGGTCTTGTGACCGGTCGTCTTTAACGATAGTATCCATATTTAACTTTATCCCACCTTGTGTACCCATTGATCTTCGGTGGTTACACTCATCCAGATGGATTCTAGATGAGAAGAATAATTCAAATAAGGTCGGAGGAGATGACCTTCTCGAGACGGGGGTGTTCTCGGGTGAGAATTTACACTGGAGAACAAGTTAGTGTCGATACTTCGTTAAAGTATCTAAAGGCGCTGATAATGAATATTTTTGCTTACCTGTACCAGAATCACTATTTTCACTGTTTGTGTATTTTACTTTAATTTGGCCAAGTCCAACACCAGATGAAGAAACATCGTCCGATCAGGCCAGTCAATAAAACGAGAGATAACGAGAAACCACGAAAACCACAATTAAACCACGATCTTCCACATTAAACCACAAACGTTATTTCAACGAAATCTTCCAATTAAAAAACGTGTTCAAAACACGTGCGCGTGAGGGGGTGACGATTGAAAACCTAACCAAATCCCATCGGGAGACTTCCAGTAAGCCAAAATGTGTCTATGCGCGTCTTAACCGGGAATTAAGTTGAGCTACAGGGGCCCGTAGCTAGCCCTGTGCTCCCAATGACCGCGACACGTGGTTGAGTGACTCTTTGCTAGGGGGTAAATTCAAACCTGTAATTTTATATGCAATAACAAATACCTAATGCACCATAAACCAACTTATGGGAACCACTTCATTTTTCAATCTTGGCCAACTCGTCACAGTGTTGTTCCAGTACCACCGTAAACGCATCTTCGACGCATCTTCAACCTGATCCGTACCACTTTTGAACAGATTCCGATCCGGCTCTTTGGCAATCTTACCTGTACTACGGCAAAATGATAGGCTTCCGGTGTTGTAACCCGCAAACATCAATTTGCTTGTACAGTCTCAAATAACTATGAGAATCGATGCGATTGGTCCACCTGAAGTTACCCTGCTGCTTGCCTTTGACTCGAGCGCCAGTCGACACGCCACGAGGTTGATCACGGTGAAGACGTTTCGAGTACGGTTACGTTGGTACCATGCCATCTCAACGAATCGGAAGCTTCGACATGATGCGCCGATGACGTTACGTGACCACACCACGGCAACCGAAAAGAGGACACCTACTGAGAATTTTGAGGGTCACAGAAGCTTTGACCGCGCAATTTCCGAACTTTGACTATGGGATCCGGCAAAGTCGCAGTCAAGGCTTTGATAATGACGGGTTGACCCCCCCCCCCCCCCCCCGCCACCTTGTTTAAGTTTTTTGGCCTCGCCAAAGCCGGAGAAGATATTTTACGAACCCGCGATATTATTTGTGGCACACTACGACACGCTTTAATGATCCCAAACTCTCGGGTGTCAATCTTTTCCAAGTCTTACGCGAGTATTTCAACGACCGCCAATTGGCAATCGCCTTTATTCAAGGTAGACTGGTGTCCGTAACAAATTCTGTGGCGCTTCGTTCTCAGAAACTTCCGCGCCGTTTCTGAGTAGAAAAGAAAAATCATCTGATCGTGTGTTTGACTGAACCAAGTCAACCAAAATAATTTTCTTAACAACTCTCTTGTCTTAACCTGGGTAGCTTTTGTCCAAGACAAGAAAACGAGAAGAATGCGGTAGATGTGATTGCTAAAAAGTTAGAGGTTATGCCCAACTTTCAAGTAGAAGGTAGAGAACAGGCCAATAAGTACGCTGAATCGTTGCTTGAGGACTCAACAAAGTAGTAGTAGTAAAATGTAGTCTAATTAATCTGAACTATTAGCTACTATGAACATAGAAAATCGTGAGTGTAGATAAGGCTCAGTGGGTGTAGAGCAAATATCCGCATTCCGAATTCGTGAGTTGTCCTGCTGACGTCGGGATGGGTTGTGATCTGGTGCTGGTTGTTGGTCATAAAAACATTTTAAACTTATTTAAAGTCGGATCCCATCCTCCCTCGTTGCCGTCGCTTGTTTCTTATATGCTGCTACCCAATCGAATTCGGTTCGGCACTGTTTCCACACAAATTCGACATTTTCGAAAGCGTTCTGGGTTTTCCCATTGAATACCGCGCTGTTTTGAAGATGCCAAAACCACGCGATGGCAATACCACAAACCCTTGCCAATTTTCGGTCATAATCTTTAACGTACGAATGATCGTACCACCCATAAGTTAACATCATCGCCTTCTTCAGGTTGCACCCTATCGGAGGGTGTTCCTTCCGCGTGATTGCCTGTTCATATTCGTCAACCTGATTCTCGTATCGATCTGCCTAGCCAATGTCTGAGAAGACGTACCGAGAATGCCTTGGTCCGTTGACATTCCCAGAAAATATGCAGGGTATCTGGAGATCTACCCGCACAGTTGTCTGCTAATGCACATCGTTGCCGCGGTGCTCCACTCTGATAGTACGTGTTTAATTGCAATGGCCTGGCTCTATATAGGACCCATACCTGATAATCAGCTAAAACATTGTCATAATCCCATACCTGTGTTGGCTCTATATCTTGTAAACTGTGCCACCGTCCATGCTGCTCACACCGGCGTTTCCATTAGGATAATAGCTTTCCTACCTGCGTGGCAACCGCTTTATAATATAGCCGCAGAAATGATCTTCGGAGCTTGTATGATATCTTCCATGCTGGTGTAATATAGTGCAGGTCCCACCCTATAGAATGTAAATCAGGATGTGGTCGGAAGGCGAGTGTGCTTTGTAGCCGTTCCAAATCTTGGCCCCCCACTTTAGAATTGGGTAAGTCTACCTTCCACTTGATTCCATCGGACAGTTGTGTTACCACCAATGTCTGTTTTGTCCCATCCATGACTCCTGTTACTTGTCCCGGGCCCGTTAAGGTCCAGGTGTACTCCAATAATCCTATATAGGGGCCCACAAGAAAAACATTCTTGTGGGCCCCTATATAGGCCTATACCTGGGGGCTCCCCAAGATAGTGCCCACCTTCACCCTCGGAGAAGCCAATATAATAGCACAAAGCCAGCGTCCTATTTTGACTCGTGTATGCGTGAGTCCATTGATTCCTATTACCTGCCATGCAAAGGTGGACATAGTTAGTCTTTTTATTCTCAAGTCTCGAATCACCTTTATAGGTATTCTGTCAAATTTTCGGTGAGATAATTCTGGCACCCGTAAATCTGGAATCCACGGATTTTCCACCCATGTATACCCCAAAAGGGAAGCAGATGATCCGGTAACCCTCCATGATACGCATGCTCCTTAATCTGAATAGATACTCCCTGCCATTCCCCCGTCGGTGCACTGTGTGAGGTGAATCTATACTGCTAGACATAGCCAATATACATGCCTCGATATGGGGGCATGTATAATCTTCCAGGCCTGTCTGCTGGGTGTGGTCGGGTCCTAGCCATTCCGGTATTTTCTTTTTTATGCCCCCGGAGGATCCTATTGGGAGATCTCCATAGGCTCGTTTTTGAGTCCTTTGATCGGCGATATATCCAGGCGGGATTTATTTCCTTGTACTAATCCCGTCAACTCCAACCAGGCCTGCTGGTAAATATAAGGGGCTGATATGAGCCAGTGATAAGCCAACTTAAGACGTTGGTTTTTGGTTGCAACCTGTATCAAAATAAGTCCGACTCCACCAGATCCTTTTGGTGTGAACAGGAGCGTCGGTGAGATTTTATGCCTACCGGGATCCCCTTGTACCGTCTTGCCCCAAATAAATATTTTTTCTAGATGTAGTTGTTGTACTAGTACATCATGAGGAGGTAAAAAAACGGACTGTGAAGAGGATGGAGGGAGTACCAATTACGTTGAACAGTTGTACCCGCTCCACTCCCGCCGTTGTGCAACTTGTTGCCGTGGCTAATCGTCTCCCCACGGCCTGTAGCCGGAACGCCCAATTTACTGTTCCTATTTCTGCCCAGCCCCAGATATCGAACTGTTTCACCCTCCGGTACTACCGGTATACCGTACCATTTTTTTGGCACAGAATTCGAATTTAAGAAAGACAATGTTACTTTTTGCAGGCTGGATCTTTAGTCCCGCCAGTTCACCAAAAGCGGCGGACAACCCTTAATGCTGCCGGGACCATGCTCGTATGCCGTACAACAACTGTTGAATCATCGCCAAACGCCTTAAAATGGTGTTTCACTGATCTAACACGCTGTAAAGGATTAATTCCTCTAATTGAATCATCCTGAGCCAATGCTAGTGCTAATGGCTCCACTGCCAGAATGAAAAGGAGGGCAGCCCTGACGGATCCCTGATACCATATCCATTGGTGCAGAAAAAGTGTTGTTTACTAAGGTCGTGCCAGAATGTAACCTATCCATTAATTCTACAAAGTCATCAAAAAACCCAAACAGAGAGAGCACCGTAAGTAAGAAATGTCGGTCCACTGTGTCGTAAGCTTTACTAAAGTCCAGAAATAACACTCCAGCACTGTTTGCACTGTCCATCTTAGGTGATCTCTGGTAACGTTTGAAGGTCGACATCATCAGTACGACCGATTTATCCAGACTCCTGCCTGTCACGAATCCCTGTTGGGATTTTCGAATTATTGACCTAAGAATTACTGGAGGCGTTTAGCTAGGATCTTTGCAAAGATCCTATATCAAGTCGTTACTAGTGATATTGGACGGTAATCAAGCGCGTTACTTGACTCTTCCTTAAACGGATTACGATCGCTTTCATGAAGGAAGGGGGGGCGTGTAACACGTCATTGCACACGCATACTAAAGGATCTACTATAACCATCGGAAAGTCTTTATAGAAATCATTCTCCACACCGTCGAGACCGGAAGCCTTGTGACGATCCAAGCCTTTGATAGCGGCATGCACATCCTCCGCTGTTATTGGAGATATCAGCGCTGTATTTTGCGATGCTGTGACCCGCCTAGTATCTGGTATCCGCATAAACGTCTGAACAGCTTCTTTTAGACGGTGCCCGGGTACTGTCCGGTGACATGTACCCATGATGGGTTGCCAAGTCATGGCAAACCTGTCTGGAATTGACAAATTTACCGGGAAAGGAAGAGCAGTATTCGAGGAGATTGTTGTTACACTTGCGCCTTTTTCCCAAACCGCTGTACGTTTAAAAAGCCAACGAATATCCGCAGCTCATCTGTGAAGACGTGAACCTCTTCGAAACCGCCTTTCCGCCAGTAACGTTGTCGCTAAGGAGGTAATAATATGATTCGGGTTTGGGCATTAGTGTAAGAAGTCTTTTGCAGTTGATGCTGTCTCCGTCTCCGGCGTCTCGACAACTTTTCTCCAAATGTATAGCACATCCCGAACATGATCAATTAAATTATCCCATGCCCTGGCGTCGGATACGATATTAGGTTGTTGAGAAATATGGTCAAAAATCGACAGTTGAATTGTCTCCGAGTTTGACCCCTGTAAAAAATAGGTTATCCTTTGCTGCGCCCCAGGTCGTCTGATACTCGCCGGATCCTTCATTACTAACATGACTTGGTTGCGGTCTAAGTACACGGGTGGGCTGTCTACTGAAACGCATACAACCCATTGTCTTCAGTTATCCGTGACATAAAATCTATCCAGACGACTCGCTTGTGTTCCCCCAAGAACATGAAGTGTTCTGTCGGGTCTAAGTTTGTCTCTGCAAGTGCTGACCCCAGCAGTAATCTCGCATCATGTAAGTTCCAGTCCAAACCAATTCGAGATAGGACTGTACTTTCTGGTTTAATCGGGCGCTGTTTTCCCATCCGATCAAGAACTGCACTTTCTGGTTTAGTCGAGCGCTGTCCTCCCAATCGATCAAAAACAGTGAGTCGACACAGTTAAAATCCCTGACCATTATTAAATTATCTAGACGGCGTGGTAGAATCTGGCGGATATTGAGAAAAATTCTTCTTGTGCAGTGTACAAGTCGACGAAGATAACATATGTCGAGTTACTCTGGTCGACGATGATTCGCCTTCCAGCGCGGTGGAAATCGCGGGACTCGTATTCCTGACCTGGTGTTATCTCCGACTGACATTGATACGGCACTCCGCATTCATGGTCAGGTCTGCAGTGACCGAGACAGGGTAAGGGGCACTATTTTCTCCCTTTAGACTGACCTTCGATCCAGTCAGGTCGACTCCGAATTTTAGCGCGGCGATGTGCGACGCTCTGTGCGATGCTGGATCGCACTAAACACCGAATTTCCGAGCTAAGGCATAGCCGCCAGGAGGCCGCGGATGAGGTAACCCATCTTCGGGCCATTGTAGGCCAGCTCACTGACGCCCTACAACAGGCCGCTGTACCATCTGCCCCCACCCCCATAAATGGCAGAGCTGGGAAAACGAATAGAGGTGCTGACGGCCCAAGTGGATAGTCTGGAACACATCCAGGTGGATTTGGTCCAAGCACTCGCCTCAGCCAAACGCCGATCTGACGAAGCTATCGCCCGTAAATCCTCCTTGAAACCGAGTGATCTTCGACGGCAGGTGGCTGATCTCGAGGACCAGGTCGCCAGCTGACAAAAGAGAAGGACCGTCTCCGTTTGATGAAGGATGTCGTTGAACCTCTTCGAACTGCTAACCGAGAGTAAACCACCGCTCGATGCTTCAGCATAAGTGATTCGCCCACTTCTATATCGTCGTTCTGTTGCTTACAGTTTGCATGGTCGTGTTGCTTCGTCGTCTAGCAACTGGAACAGCTAAGGGAACATCTCACCGAAATTACACAAACATCTTAGGAACGGTTGCATCTTCGTAGCCGGTACCGCCAGGTGTCTCAAGAAGTAGACACCACACGGGATGGCCGGGACCGCCTGCGAGAATCCCATGCTCAAATCCTCCGTCATATTCTTTTTCTTGAACATCAGCTGCAGGAGGCCTCCTCCAGGCAGCAAAGGCTGCGATCTGAGCATTTCCAAGTTCGGAGACGATATCATGACGCTTGTGACGAGTTGGCCCGGGCCCACTATGCCTACGCCACCTTGCTGGATAAGGAGGATCGCTTCAAGTCTCTTCTATGCGATCTGCATGACCGGCTCGAAGGGTCTCGGACCCAGACTGCCCCCAGCGTACAGGCTCCTTCGTGCGTGCGAGAGACCATCTTGGTTGTCTTGAGTATGGTAGATTAATGGAAAGTCTCTCCACCGCAACTGTCCCAGCCGTCTGGCTTGGCAGGACGGAAACCGGGTAAGCGTCCAGCCAGCTCTGATCCATCCCTGGTCAATTCCGATCCGTCTCCGGTCAGCCCCAAACGAAGAAACAGGGGGGAGTCTTCCCTCCTGCACCAATGCTATTTGGCCGATACAGACAGTGATCTGGAACTTGAATCAGAAAGCGATTCGGATTCACCCGCAGTGAAGGCAGCCACAGTATCCCCACTCACTTCCTCGGCGCATCCTGGCTCAACACCTAACTCGCCATCCGGCTCAGGAGCTACCTCGCCTTCCGGCTCGGGGACTGACTCGTCATCTGGGTCAAAAGATGGATCGCCAGCCGGTTTGGACGCTGGCTCAGATGCGGCATACAGTGAGTTCGAGTATGATGATGATGAAGACGAGGACTATCTCAACCATCAGGTGTGTACCGCATTGTCTCGCTCTCGCCCATACACCAGACGTCGCCTCTTG
Organism: Sclerospora graminicola; assembly: GCA_001887855.2. Taxonomy (NCBI): domain Eukaryota; phylum Oomycota; class Peronosporomycetes; order Peronosporales; family Peronosporaceae; genus Sclerospora; species Sclerospora graminicola. Next base: position 12,127 of record MIQA02001074.1, on the reverse strand, counting down.
AATTCCAGTGACCGAGTTGACTCGTATCCGGCTCTCGATCAGGTCATTGATATACAGACCCCATCACTGGCTTGTTTTGGCCCCGGAGAGTACGAACCTGCTCATCCGTTTTTGCCTCCCAACGCTAGCCTTACTTGGACCTTAAATAACACCTCCAATTCCGAGATAATTAAAAAAAAATCCCCGAATTCTACTAAAAAGACCGAGACGGAAAACGGAGAATCAGATGAAGAAAAAATGAGGAGGAGGAAGAAATGGAAGAGGAAAAGGAGGAGGAGATTGAGGACGAAATTCCATATCAATGGCTGCCCCTGAAGCTGGAAGAATTAAGAGAATCCTCCTCCAAAACTCAACCAAACCACGTCCACAAGCTCCGGCAGGATTCCGTTCCGGAACCCGACCCGTTCGACCTGCCGCCGGGCCCAAGATTCGGCGGAGCCCTTCCGCTCCTGCGCTGCGTCTTCCCAGGCTCCCGCTTCTGTGGTTACCCGGTGGACGCTTTCTCGGTGAGACGGATCCGTCAGACATCCAGCCTTGGCCGGTCGAGCAGTTGATAAACTTGAGTCTCGCCGATGTTTCCAGTTCCCGTCTTGCCCACTCCTTATCCCGTCCCTTTTTCTGGATATTCCCCCCTTCTATCAAGTTGCCTCCACTGTCAGCTTGGTGCCCGGCTTGATGAATTTAGGTGCGGTTGACAAGCTAATGAAGACTAAGCCTTGGGAAATCTTGGCCACTGAGATGCCAGATATGGGCCTTCCGTCCAACCCGTGGTTCACCAACTTCCCAGCGCAGTTCCTGGAATTCGTTGTGGCTCATACCCAGTATCTGGGTGTCCACCCATTTTTGTTCATTTCCGCGGAAGATCGGCGAACTGTACTATCTCTCAGAGTTTTTTTCGCCGCCCCGAAGAATCGACGTGTTCGGGCTCCAGATGCGTGGGTTCGTTTGTGTGATATTGTCCTGGAGGGCATCAGGGACGGTACCTGTGACCTGGACCTGTTTCTCTCCCCTTTTATGCTCCATCTGGCGAGCCAAAAATTTGAACAGAGGGGAGGGTTGGCAGAAGGCGGAACGTGGTATCCTGGCCTAGGTGCCCCGGACTGGACTACTTCCCTTTCCGGATCTTTGGAGGATATCGACCGGCAAGATACTTGGTGCAATCAATATCGTAACCGGCCCTCCGAGCATCCTGGATTTCGATTGTCCCGGCTACGCAACAAGTATAATTGCCCATAGTGAGGAGAAACCTGACTCGTTCAATACTTTTTCCTTTTTGTTCTCATTTTAATATATCCGTCAATGTTTTTTTATCCCTTACTTCACCATTCGCTTGTCCAGCCCCTCTTTTCAAATCGGTTGCTAACCCGGATTGGTAAGTGCCCGATCAGCTGAAAGGTTCCTTTAGAGGGAGTTCCTGTCACCATAGGGCGGCTCCTAATCCAGCTGGGACTGAATATTCTTTCCCATATCCTGGTCGTCATACTCTTCTTCTCCAAACTGGTTGGATCTGGGTGATTGGATTTCGCTCTTGGCGGCCCGCCCGATTATCTCCGGCAACCTGGAAACAACGTAGACAAATGCCACAATCGAGACATTACCTCGCTTATACTCGCCAACGAAACGGTCGATGGGAAACCCGTAGACCCTATCTTAGTCCGCAATATTGTACTTATGGCGTTGATTGCAGGGCGGGACACGGCAGCAGATGGACTGGCGTGGTTACACTAAATGGTCGTTCAGCCGCTGATGATAAAGATAAAACTTTGGGATTAACAGATTTCGCACAGGTTTTACCGCCAGTTCACCTAACACAACCGGATCCAAAACTGTGATGCCGACCTGATCACGGATGGCCAATGTGGCCAGATGGTCTGTACTATTGTTCCACTCTTCTTTTGACATGTAACAATTCGTGTTCCGACCATTTTCTCAGGGCTGACATAACCCGATCATTCAACAGCCTTAGTCGGGGGACTTGCAGTCTATCTCCCCAGTGATTTGTCGGATCACCAGATTGGAGTACAGCATATGATAATCCGCCCTTGCGTCTGACCAGCCGGCAAATCTTGGCAAAGCAACAATCCCCCTCGTTCAGAGTTATGCCAGGCGTGAAATCCGAAGCAGCGGCGGCCACTTTCCACTCGGGCAGCCTTCACAAGATGGTACTATAGGCACCTACTCCCTTCTTGACGCTCGCCGACCCGTCAAAGCTCACAACCATCAGTTCTTTCGCCGGTCCCACTGTCGGTGGCGGGAGTGTTAGGGATTGTCGTGGCTGCTTTCGGGGTGCTATTGCTATCAGCGCTTCGTCCACTTCTGCCCTTGGAGTGATGCTGGCCGCTAATCCCCTATCTCCTTTAGTGCACTTGATCACCCCTAGAGGCCACTGAGACAACAATGCAGCCCATCTACCCAGCCGGCCATCAATTCCATTTGCCGTAAGAAGCCATGGCAAAGTCGACCGTCTGGATAATACTTTAGTAGGGCGAGACAACAACATCGTGTAACACACATCCAGAATCTGTAGTAAAGCCAAACTTCTTAACCCAACAGCCCATAGTTAACATTGCGAGCCTTCAGAGTCCGGCTGGTAATCATCACCGGACAATACACTCCACCATGATCCTGCACTAGGGCTGCTGAGATAGCCCATTTGTTAGCATAGATGATGACCACGGGCACCTTATCAACATCAAAGTGCCTCAGAACCGGTGTCGTCGCCATCTTTGCTTTCAGCATACCGAAAGCCACCATCGCCCTGGTCATGTATCGTCTGGCCGGGCAGCATTGGAGTTGCTAAGCCGGCTGCCTGATTGGTCGAACGGGGGCAGCTCATCATTGGCCGAAATAGTTGGCCCGGTCAGCATATCATTGGCTGATATTGTTGGCCCGGTCAGCATTTCTCCTTGCTGGTCCTGCTCTCTCAGCTGGTGGTAATCCACCTCCCGTAGCTCATACAAAACAGCAGCATAGACCACGAAATCCTCAATGAAACGACTGTAATAGTTCAAACTGCCCACAAAGGATTGCATGGTCTTCAATTACCGCGGGAAAGGCAGACTACTTAAAGACTCCAGATCTTTTGTATTGGCTTCCAGTCCAGCAATCGAAACCTTGTGGCCCAAATAAGTCACTGTAGTTTTTCCCCAGAAACGTTTCACCACACTAATCGAGAGATTCCACTTTTCACACGTAATCATCAATTGTTCCACTATTTCACATACCAAATCCCAAGTAGTAGCCGCCACGAGAATGTCATCGATGTAGGAGCGCCGCCCCAAAAAACTTGGTCGGGGTTCGGGTCACCTTCAGTAAATACGTCACCGACCAGGGCGAGATTCTGGTCTACCTTGATCATGAAATCCCCATATAATGCGTTATCTATTAGCCGCTGGTTTATCTGTGGGGCATTTTTGTTAAGGTCTAACAGCATCCGGTTCCACTTGAACAACCCTAAGGGCGTCACAAACTCAGAGATTTCCCGTGCACGATCGGTTATAGAAACCATCATAAATCCACTAGCCATGTCCAATGAGGAATACCATAAAACTTTATTCGAGTCCTCTAGCAAGTCGTTATTTGGCGGCATCAGGTTAACCATCAGCTTAGTTAGCCGGTTTACCAATCGGTAATCAATGCACAACCTTATGGCCACCCCCTTCTTGATGATAATGATTAAGGCGAAGTGTATGGCTGGATGATCTTAGTGACCAGCTGTCCTTTAATGAGTTCTGACAACTTTTCTCGATACTGGGGGCAACCCTTCGGCACCTTTGCGCTACTGGTTTTGCGTTCCCTACGGCGATCCCGCATACCGCCCCATGGGCGGCCGGAGGTAGTGCATTACCTGGGACCAACAGTATATGTCTCCTTTTCCATATGATATACTTTAGCCTGCTGATCTTCTCCGGAGTGTTCACATCTGGATCTCCAACCTGTTGATCGTCCATGGTAACTGCAGTGGACAGGGAGTCATCTCAGGTAACACTGCCATCTGGTCTTCTATGCCTTCGACGTATAGGTCGCCTCCTTCATGAATGCAGACCTGGTCGGTTTCGGTAATTCCGAATCCGAGTCAGGTGGATTCCCACCCTGGATTGCTTCGACTAATTCCGAATCCAGGTCAGGTGGGTTTCCATTCTGGTCGGCTTCGGTTAATTCCGAATCCGTGTCGGGATTAGTCGATCCAGCATCATCCTGCTCACCGGGCAGGCCAGCATCAGAGATGGCCGCACATGTGACTCCGACTTGTCTCCTCTCCTGATCCAGTTATTCACCCGTCTTAGACGGCGTGGGCAAAATTAGTTCAGCAAGTGGGGCGGGATCGTGATCGGCACGTTCAGCCGGATTTGGAAATGGCCGGCCCTGTGTCAATATTCTAGAAGGAGGCCGGTAATCTGGTTTAGCCACCATTGGTGCCTGATTTTCTTCCACCGGTTCCTCTTCACTGACCACATCAGCAGTTGCCTCGAAGGCCAAGTGTTGTCACTCGGTACAGCGTTTTGAGCCAAAAGTGACATAACCAGGTCCGCGGGCACTTTGTACTCGGCCAGCCCCATTTGAATGATGACGTCATCATGCAAGGTGAGGGGCATCTCTGAGATGTTGGTCACACTCATGTAATTGAGGTGAACTAATCCTTTGAAAAACGAGGGTACCCAACACTCGCCCCTAGTCAGCCATAACTTACGCCGTCTGTCGTGTGGACGTATCATTACTCCCACCGCTCTTCCCACTGGCACCGTTACAAACTGACCTAACTTGAGGAACTGGACTTGGGCACCATATAAGGGCCGCCGGCCAGCCAGCTGGATCTGCACCTCATCCGGCAACGTCAATGTCCCATGCGATAAATCCCGCCGTATGCCGGCTGGGACCATAACGTTCATCCCCAGAATTGCATCCTCCCCGGCTAGCTTACTTTCCCAGGCGGTAAAGTAAAACACCAAAGACCCGGCCAACGTAATCCTAACTCTTGTTCTGCCTTGGGTCATGAATGAACTTTCTCCAATGCCGATGCATATCTGCCGCTTTGTCTCGTCTATTTCACACCCCACCTTACGAGCAACGGTGGTGTCGATGATGGAAACTTCTGGACCAAAGTCAAAAAGCATGGTGGTCTTCTGGTTATTAATTTTACCATCGGCCTTGGCTTGCTTGAACCACTTATCTGGCGAATGGTATTTCCAATAACCTCTTGATTTACCAGGTAGCAGATTCAATTCCATAACCACTTCAGACCGAGAATTTTCGTCCGTTCGTATACTGCTCATCAGAAGGGGTCAGCCCTGCTGCCCGGGGACCGGATGACGTAATCGTCAAACTTACATGTATTGTCGGTTACGCTTTGCTTTGCTTCTTGATTAACCTCCTTACCGACATATGCATAGATATTAACACTAGACCGCTCGACTCGAGCCAGATTCCAACCTGGCGAGCGATCTAGTTTAACATCTTTTCCATCCCTGGTGGCAACATTCCATCGTGGGACATACCACTTCTTCCGCTGGTTGTAAAACTCCTCGATAGGGCACAGCCCAGCCTCGTGCACTTCCCCGCAGGTCTTGAAGGTGAACAAGCAGTGTTCCGCTGGGTGTCCCTTCCTTTCGCACTTCTTACAGGTCAGCCGCTTCCAGCAGCTTCGGTCATCATGCTTGATGGATCCACAGTGGGTGCTTTTCCGTCTGGGACAATCCTGGTCAGATCGAGCCGGAAAACCCGATTGCTGACTAGCTTCCACCGAGAACAGATAACGGTATTGCTCCTCCTCGGATTCACCCCCAGACCGCTGATAATCCCTTTCCGAACTAGTCACAACCGACTCCCGGGCCACCATGCGGACGGATCGGGCCGTCCTGGTGGAGGGCGACCGGCTTCCTTGATCCGGGTTAGAACATGACTTGTACCTGCCCGCTCCAAATGCTGCCTTGGGGTCTCGCTTCTTCGCTCTTTGGAAAGTCCGCAGCGTCAGCTCCAACTCCGTAGTATTCTGCAGCCGCTGCAGCGCCAGCTGGTCCACCAGCTCCCGGTCGTTCAACGTGCTGATGAAATGCTCCACATATTCTCGGGCACCTTCCGACCGGCTGGCATCCTCTTTAACCGGTATGTTCGCCCTCATTTCTTGCGACATTCAGACGATGGAGATATTCCAGAGGGGTCGCATCTGCCCGGTTCTTGGTGGCACGCGTACCATTGTGGTGTAGTCGCTCTCAGAAATTTATTCAGAGATGCGGATACCAACGGGGGCCCCAGATGACTGACTGTCGGGGGGGGGGGTACTCCGTCCATCCAGGTCTTGATCCGAGCCAGCCAGGATAGGTCACCCCCATCACCTTGGTCGCGACGACTTGGACGATCCATGTTCGTAAAGCTCACCTTGTGTACCCGTCAGCACTGGTGGCTGCGCTCTCTTGATGGACCCTAGGGTATAAAGTTAAAAGTCCGTCGAAAAAAGAAACGAAGGCTAGGACTAGGGTTGCTCCTGGATCCATGATTCGAGCTTTTCATTGGTTCATGCGGATTCCACCTGTCTGCCAATTGATCAAAATTATCCTAATTTAGCTAAGGTACCCAACTTACTGTGAAAATCTGATGTTTTACTCACGTCGCAACAGTACCAATTAAGTGATATTTAAGTTGAAATATCAATTTCAGACTTACTGTCTGAAACGCGAATATTGGATTATAAGTTGTTATAATCCACCCTGAGAACAGATTCTGATATAATTATCGAATCTAACAAGAGATTTGATTATAAAGATATTATTAGATCGTTTTACATTACATGTTACTATGATTAGTCTAGATCTAATTCTCAAAAATTTACCGGACTGAAACTTTGTTTTTTACGGTCCTACTGGAAGAAGGCTCCCCTGAGGGCCAGTTATTTCGATATCAATGGCTGATCTTGGCCATAGATTAAAGGAGGGAGGGTCAGAATAAGCGAGGTGACATTGCTTATAATTGAATTTGCTGGACAGTGAACCAGCCGATTTGAGTAACAACAGTATGAAGTATGCACATCAACAACACATAAGGATTGCACTCCCCGTATTTTTAGCAATCTAAGTTGAACAAAGTGTTTCCCCTCATTTCCTCCTAACTCATCCTCTTCTTCCTCTATCTCCGCTGATTTTTTAGCCATGTCTGCTGCTCCGCAAGGTGTGTGTGTGTCCATCATGACTACAATGTCCCTTATCCGCATCTTTCGCTAACATTTTTCCTCCGGTATTTCCATAGTGACTGTAAATGTCATGAAGGAAGATGTGATCCAGCCAGCCCCAGTCCAAACATCTTCAAGCGGCGGCTCCGGTGGTGTGAGAAGGCTCTGCCGTCTTGTAAAGAGCGTCGCAAGTCGCGAGACGCTGTCAAGCGCATGGGAGGTGGCCAAATAGCGTCATGGAAGATGACAGAAATCCTACGTGACGTGCCGTCGAACGAAAAGGATCCAAACTACGACAGTGAGGCAGAAAAGAATGTGGTGCTCGTATCTACTGAGGTATCTTCGCCCAGAAGAATAACCACGACCCTTGAACCGGATGAATTGGTGGCTAAGGAATTAGCGCTCACGCTTCCGCCGGAAATCAAGAAGCGCATCATTGAGATTTTGGAGGAATATTTCACTAGCGGAGACGCTGCTGAGGTGCTGAGATCCCATAATGAAATAGACGAGCCCGAGTACAACTACGAGGTGGTGAAACGTGCTATCACCATGGCCATGGACAAGAACGACAAGGAACGCGAACTAGCGTCACGACTGCTGTCGACATTGTTTCTGGATGGACTCACGGCTGGTCTAGTGGTAATGGGCTTTCGTCGCGTATTACTGCTAGCAGGTGACCTACAGATTCACATTCCAACGGCCCTGTAACCTGGTGGAGCTCTAACCTATTCTGCTTAAAAAATAACATAGCTGCCTTCTTCTGTTTGACGTGGTGGTGAGTTGTCATCAACAATCATCATCAACAAGAAGATGACCCATCGTGTAGAATGTTAACTATGGACTATATCAGCCAATCAGATCGAAGCTTTCGTGCCTTGGCCCATCATATGTCTTGACTACTCTTCTTCACTATGGTCCAGTAACTTCCTGCTACAGATAATTATACTAGTCAGCTCTTAACCACCCATAAATATATTCACTCTTAAACTTACCTTCTTCTAGACACGTGGATATTTATATATATAACTAAGGGATTATTTGATTAATTATATAGTCCAACTCTAAAGTTTATCATAATTAGACTATAAACAACCAAATTACATTTAGTTCTAACCAATTGCACGCTTCCTCACTTGCAATTTAATATTGTGTGCCTGTAACAGCTAGCCTGTTACTCATGCAGGGTGGCCCAAACGCGACGATATCGTTCACAGTCGTCGGTCTCTTCGTCAACATTTGTACTTCCTGGATTTGCCCTTGTCGGGCTGCGGTTGAGTATGTATGTCGCATACTCAGCGCCCCGGTCCAGTACTCCAGAACCAAATATCATGCACCGAACCATTAAAGGATGGCTCAGTTCATGCGCTCTGCTTTCCCATTCGATGCGGGGCTTTCAGCCGCCGTTATCTGCCTGCGCACACCGGTTGGTTTACAGAATAAATCCACGTTGCGGAACTCGCCACCACCGTCTGTGCGTAGTACACGTATGCGGCAACCAAATTCGTTCCCAAACAAGCACAAAAAATGTTCGAACATTTTTGCAGCACGGTCCTTCGTACTGCTGCGAAAACACGTGCATAGTTGCTATAATGGTCCACGAAAACGACCAAAAATCTATTGCCTTGCCTGTTGTGTTGGGTAATCGGTCCTTTAAATCGCTACATATTAGCCCACCAATGCGATCGATAGGCGCATTTCTCCGGAAATCCTTTATCGGTCGTTTCGATTTGTGCCCTTTTCCTTCAAACGTGAGTAGTCAGTGATTTTAATGCCCGATCTCGGGTTTTTCGCCAGTCCCTCGATCGCATCGTAAGAGAGATCGCCCAACCATGCATGAAAGTGGTACAAACGTCCTTCTTGTACTTCACGTTCACTAGCTATGACACTCATCCCCATGTTCGAAAAATATATGCAGTGTCCGTTTGACCTGTTGGCACGCAGATATGCAATAAAAAAAGATCCGTAGACTTCGATAGGAAATAGCACTGTATTTTGCAACATTAATTCCATCTTATTGCCACTGTCTCGTAGATTGCATCCCTTTTTCCTTAAACAATCCAGCGATATTAGGTTCTTTGCCAATTTTCGAGCAAAATACCTCGTTTAAGGTAAATGTGGTGGAGCCGATTTCCAAATCCATGACCGAAGTCTTGGGTGGAATCCGGATCCACTGGCCCGGACGGCCAACTATCGGAGGGGGTACTCCGTCGATCCTGATCAGCATCGGAATCAGATGAATCACCATTGTGGTGACTGATCTGATCCTCCCGGTCATCTGGCCGGTCTTCATGCTCGTCTGGATTTTTGTTTAACTTCATCTCACCTTGTGTACCCGTCGATCGGGGCTGATTACACTCACTTAGGTGGACTCGGTGACGAAAAGGATGATCTTGATCAGGTCGGAGGGTTGGACCTTCTCGAGACGGGGGGTGTCCTCGGGTGGAAATCTTCACCGGAGAACGGGTTGGGGTCGACACTTATTCAGTATCTAGGCACTGATCAGGAAAGTTCGTCTGATCAGGCCAGCCAATAAGAGAGATATATAACGAAACCAAGAAAATGCGATCAATCCACGATCTTCCACAGTAATCCACAAACGTTATCTCCACAAAACCTTTACCAATATTATTAACGTGTTCCAAACACGTGCGCGTTGCGGGTGAGGTTCGTTCACCTAAAACAAACCCGTCGGGGGCGTTCCGGTAAGCCAAAATGCGTCGAAGCGCGTCTTAACCGGGATCAGTTGAGCACGAGGGGACTAATCAACCCTGTGCTCCCAATGACCGCACACGTGGCGGAGCGACTCTTTGCTTTAGGGGGAAAATCTAAACCTGTTATTATATATGCAAATGTCCTATATCTGTGTACCATACCTCAACTCATGCCTGACCTTTACTTCGAACCTACTTACTTCGTCGCACGGTTGCGTAACACCCTCTTGCCCATCCTGGCTGCACCTTCAAGCTGGCCTGTACCGACTCTGCCCTGATCACGACCCGACTCTTCAAAAGATCTTCAACCCATCCTGATCTTCAACAAACGACCTTGAAACCACTTGAGACCTGCTCTTCAGCACTTGTTCACTTCGTATATAGTCCGACCAAACCGAGAACTTACTTGCCCTTGCATATCAACGCTGATCAGGGGCTGATCAGCCCTGATCACGATCGCCATAGTGATCGACCAAGTGATCAGGTGGTGATCAGGTTGATCAGCCCTTGATCACCTCGGGAACGCTCTGGGTCATCATCATCACAACTCAATTCATCTTCCAAACCACGCTTCCGATCTTTATACCCCGTCAGGACAACCATATAACACCGATCTCGGCTGATCAGGCCTGATCAGGCCTGATCAGGCCTTGCCACGTCATCTTCGGACCAACCAAAAGTTCACATCACTCACACAACCTGTCACTCCACATGCCCGATCTTCATTCCTCATCTGATCTTCATTGCTCGGGCATGACAGGCCGATCAGGCCGTAACTTCGTATCATAGTCAACTTCAACCACTATACCATTCAGAGATCGGCTGGTCACCTGCCCTTGATACGTCATGTCAACAGTCACTCTTTTCTTATTTCATCCACGGGAACTCCACTTAGTGACTGTAGTACCGATCGTGATCGTGATCTCCATCATTCCGCCAGTGTCTGGGACTGGGCTTAACGACCATACTTGGCTGATTTCTCCACGTCGTAAATATCCGTTGGCCACCACCTTTTCTTCTTAACCGTGATCAACCTTTTCCCACCCATCAACCGTCATATGTTGATGGGTGTTCTATCGTCACCAATCAACGGCCATGTGTGGTCCACCTCAGTCCCAATATTTTCCGATCGCTTCACCACAGCCGCCCCTGAGACTAACTGTAGCCGCACAACGACTGCAGTTCGACTCACTCACTTTTAAACTTCCTCTCTGGTGATCACCATGGCCGACGCAAGCCAATCTCCTCTTCCTTCTTCGTCTTCTTCGGCTGCCCGCCCGATCGCTTCTTCGTCCTCCGTCTCCAGCTCGGCTACCCCTGCGATCGCCCCGATCACGACTTCTACGCCGATCACGACCAGCCTCATCCGTCCGACAACTGCTCTCGCTTCCTATCGACCGTCTTGGAGTCTTCCTGCTCGACCTCCATCAGATCGCCCTCTCCGTTCCTTGGAGCAGCTCGCTCGCCTGATAGATGGATCGGGTCCATTCACGTTGGGGCCCGTGGAGGCTTGTCGGCTTCGATCGGAACTCCGAAGTGCAATTCCCGAGTTGGTTTCTCTGTACGATACCAACCGGGCACTTACGGCTGAGTTATCCGACCGTCGGATCGCGGCTGATACCTCGGCACGTGATTCCGCTGATCTGGCTGCCCAGCTGTCGGCTCTCCGGCTAGATCATGACCGGCTTGGCAAAGATCATGACCGGCTTGACCAAGACCTGCGAGACCTGACTGATCGCTTTCAGGGTCTGACGATGGAGCGTGATCAGTTGTCGGCTGACCTCGCTGCTCTGCGACTTTCCAAGCCCTCGGACACCGTCGCCTCCTTACAGTCGCTGATCGACTCGCTGACTATTACCATCCGTGATCAGGGTACGTTCATCTCATTCACTTCTTCTGTAGTCCGTATTTGACTCTCCATGTTTATTTCCAGATGAACGTATTGAGGCAATGAAGAGTTCGATGGTCGAGATGGTAGATCATCTGCAACGCATCGATGATCACCGTCTCGACCGTGATCAGCTGCTGCACGACAAGATCCGCACTGCCGAGGATGTAGAGCGTCGGGAGATTAAGGCTCGCTATTCGGATAAGCAGGTCCAGCTCTTGACCAAACAGCTATCTGATTCTCGCATCGGCCGCACCGATATACAGAAGCGGTTGTGCGAGAGTCGGAAAGTGGCTGAAAATTGCCGGCGCGAACTTAATCTTGCTCGGGTCAAACTTGAAACCCTAGAGCTCGTTGATCGCGCCT
>MIQA02001073.1:3766-14412 GCA_001887855.2 Sclerospora graminicola | reverse complement strand
TGTCAGCGGCGCGACAATATTTTCACACCAGGAAGCGAGCGGATGAGACCCCCCTTGGAGTATCTCCATCGCTTAAATGTCGCTGGCATGAGAGCGGATATTCCCGTTAAAGAAGATACCAGCCGGTCGGAAGCTGCCCGTGAACACGTGGAACTTTTCATCAGCACGTTGGACGATCGGGAGCTGGCAGACCAGCTGGCGTTACTGCGGTTGAAGAATACGACGGAGCTGGAAGTGACGTTGCGCACGTACCTAAGGGCGAAGAAGCAAGGCCCCAAGGCGGCAGTTGGAACCGGCCGTTTCAAGTCCCGATTTAACGCGGATCAAGGAGGCCGGCCGCCATCTACCAGGACGGCCCGAGCCGTCCGCATGGTCGCCCGAGAGTCAGACGCGACTAGCTCGGAAGAGGAGTATCAGCGATCTGGGGGCGAGTCTGAGGAGGAACAGTATCGGTACCTTTTCTCGGCAGAAGCCAGTCAGCCGCCCAGGCTGCCAGCTGATTCCGGTCAGTCGAAGAGTTTTCCCGCTCGAGCTGACCAGGATTACCCTAGGCGCAAGTGCACCCACTGTGGGTCCATCAAGCATGACGACCGGAGCTGCTGGAAGCGGCTGACGTGCAAGAAGTGCGAGAGGAAGGGACACCCGGCGGAACACTGTCTGTTCACGTGTAAGGCTTGCGGGGAGGTGCATGAGGCGGGACTGTGCCCAATGGAAGAATTCTACAACCTGTTGAAGAAGTGGTACGTCCCGACCAAGCATGCTGGAATGTTGCCGCCCGGAGCGGAAAAGATGTTAAACTAGATCGCTCGCCAGGTTGGAATCTGGTTCGAGCCGAGCGGTCTAGTGTTAGTATCTATGCATATGTCGGTAAAGAGGATAATCAAGAAGCAAAGCAAAGGATAACCGACAATACATGTAAGTTTGACGATTACGTCACCCGGTCCCCGGCCGGTACGGCTGACCCCTTCCTGGTGAGCAGTATACGGACGGATGAGTATTCCCGGTCTGAAGTGCGAATGGAATTGAACTTGTTACCTGGCGAGTCGCGAGGTTATTGGAAGTATCACTCGCCGGATAAATGGTTCAAGCAGGCCAAGGCGGATGGAAAAATCAATAACCAGAAAGCTACCATGTTGTTCGACTCTGGCGCAGAAGTGTCTATCGTAGACACCACCTTTGCTCGTAAGGTGGGGTGTGAGATAGACGAGACGAAGCGGCAGGAATGTATAGGCATTGGAGAGAGTTCGTACATGACCCAAGGAAGGACAAGAGTCAAGATTACGTTAGCTGGGTCGTTGGTATACTACTTCACCGCCTGGGTAGGCAAGCTGGCCGGGCAGGATGCAATTTTGGGCATGGATTTTATGGTCCCGACCGGTATACGGCTGGACTTATCGCATGGGACCTTGACGTTGCCGGACGAGGTACAGATCCAGCTGGCCGGCCGGCGGCCCTTATATGGCGCCCACGTCCAGTTCCTCAAGCTAGGTCAGTTTGTAACGGTGCCAGTTGGAAAGGCGGTGGAAGTAATGTTACGGCCGCACGACCGACGGAGTAAGTTATGGCTGACAAGGGGCGAGTGCTGGGTACCATCGTTCGTTAAAGGGGGTGGTCATCTCAACTTCATAAGCGTGACCAACATCTCTGAAAAGCCCCTCACCTTGCATGAAGATGTGATTATTGGAATGTGGCTGGCCGAGGATAAAGTGCCCCGCCGGCCGGGCTATGTCACTATTGGCTCAAGACGCTATATCGAGTGGCAAAACCTGGCTTTTCAGGCAACCACCGATCTGGTCAGCGAAGAGGAAGAAGTAGAAGAGGACCAGACTCCGATGGTGGATAAACCCGAGTACCGGACCCCTTCTAAAATATTGACGCGGAGCCGGCCGTCGCCGGATCCGGCCGAATGTATTGATCGAAGCTACGCCCCGATCGCGGAACTGGTTTTGCCCACTCAGAGGGAGACGGACGAACGACAGAGTCGGGAGAAAGGACCAAGCAGAGTTGCATATACGGTCAGCCCCGATGACGGTTGTGACGACCGAAGTGAAAGCGGATCGGCCCAGCCGGCCGAGCAGAATTCGGAAATAGCCGAAGGCGGATCGGCCCAGCCGGCCGAGCAGAATTCGGAAATAGCCGAAGCGGATCGGCCCAGCCGGCCGAGCAGAATTCGGAAATAGCCGAATGCGGATCGGTCCAGCCGGCCGAGCAGGATCCCGAAGCGGCCGAAGCCGATCAAGTCTGCATTCATGAAGGGGGCGAACTATATGTTGAAGGCATGGAAGAACAGATGGCGGTGCTACCTGAGGTGACCCCCTGCCCCCCAGCAGTCACTATCGACGATCTACAAGTGGGAGACCCGGATGTGAACACCCCGGAGGAGATCAGCAGATTGAAGGATATTATATGGAAAAAACGACATCTGTTGATCGGACCAGGGAACGCACTTCCTCCGGCGGCCCATGGGGCGGTATGTGATATTGATGTGGGAGGTGCCAAGCCGGTAGCACAGAGATGCCGAAGCGTCGCTCCCCAATATCGGGAAAAGCTGTCAGAGCTTATCAAAGGTTTGCTGGCCACCAAGATAATTCAGCCGCCCACTTCGCCCTGGGCTTCGCCCATTGTAATTATTATTAAGAAGAATGGGGTGGATATAAGGTTGTGCATCGACTACCGGCTGGTGAACCGGCTGACTAAGCTGATGATTTACCCGATGCCGCTGATAAACGACCTGCTGGAGGACCTGGATAAAGTTTTGTGGTATTGCTCATTGGACATGGCCAGTGGATTCTGGGTGGTCTCCATGACCGATCGTGCACGGGAGATCTCTGCATTCGTGACGCCTTTCGGGTTGTTCGAGTGGAACCGGATGCCGTTCGGTCTGAAGAATGCCCCGCAGATTTATCAACGGTTGATAGATAACGCGCTGTACGGACACTTCAAGATCAAGGCGGATCAAGATCCGGCTCTGGTCGGGGATGTGTTCGCCGAAGGTGACCCGGACCCCGACCCAAAACCTTCAGTTTTGGGGCGGCGGTCTTACATTGATGACATTCTCGTTACGGCAACTACCTGGGATTTACTGTGTGACAAAGTGGAGAAGTTGATGATTACGTGTGAAAAGTGGAATCTTTCGATTAGTGTGGTTAAGAGTTTCTGGGGAAAGACTAAGGTGACCTATCTGGGTCATCAAGTGTCGATTGCCGGATTGGAGGCTAACCCGAAGGATTTGGAGTCCTTGAGTAATCTGCCTTTCCCGCGATCCCTAAAGGCTATGCAATCTTTTTTGGGCAGCCTGAATTATTACAGTCGGTTCATCGAGGATTTTGCAGTCTATGCGGCGGTCTTGTATGAGTTGCGGGAGGTGGATTACCATAAGCTGAGAGAGCAGGATAGGCAAGCGGAGACGCAGGCCGGGCCGGCAATTTCAGCCAATGAGGAAGCGCCCTTTTCGGTTATTTCAGCCAATGAGGAAGCGCCTTTTCGGTTATTTCAGCCAATGGGGAAGCGCCCTCGGTATTTCAGCCAATGAGGAAGCGCCCTTTTCGGTATCAGGTTATTTCAGCCAATGGGGAAGCGCCCTTTTTCAGGATAGTCGTTCAGCCAATGGGGAAGCGCCCTTTTCGGGTAGTTCAGCCAATGGGGAAGCGCCCTTGTCTGCCCAGACAAGCGACCGGCCGCCGGACCCCGGCGCGGCCGGCCCGGACGACCATATGACCCGAGCGATGGTGGCTTTTGGCATGCTAAAGGCGAAGATGGCGACCACACCGGTCCTGAAACATTTCGATGTTAATAAGACTCCGGTGGTCATCATCTACGCTAACAAGTGGGCCATCTCGGCCGCTCTCGTGCAAGATCATGACGGAGTGTACTGTCCCGTGACCTTCACCAGCCGGACCTTGAAAGTTAATGAAGTTAATTATGGGTTGGTGGATAAGGAAGTTCTGGCTCTATTACGGATCTTGGATGTGTGTTATACTATGCTGGTGTCTCGGCCTATCAGAGTACTATCCAGACGGTCGACCCTATCATGGCTCCTGACGGCGAATGGGATTGATGGCCGGCTGGGGAGATGGGCGGCTTTGTTGTCTCAGTGGTCCCTCGAAGTTATTAAGTGTACTAAAGGGGAAGAGGAAATACTGGGCACACTGGCTGCCAGTATTACCCCCCGGGCAGAAGTGGAGGAGGCACTGATAGCGATCGCACCTCGGAAGCAGCCTCGACAAACTATCGTATTGCCGCCGCCAACAGTGGGACCCACGGAGGAACTAATGGTTTTGAGTTTCGATCGGTCGGCGAGTGTAAAGATAGGGGTCGGGGCCTATAGTGCCATTTTGTGGAAGCTTCCCGAATGGAAGGCGATCGCGGCCGCCTCGGTTTTCACGCCTGGCATCACGGTGAACGAAGCGGAGTATAGAGGACTGCTGCTTTCTCTAGATCTGTTGGCTGGCCGGACACAGGGGCGGATCATCATATGCGGTGATTCCAACCTAGTGATCCGGCAAATCACCGGAGAGATAGATTGCAAGGCGCCGCGGCTGAGGATGTTAAACGATCGGGTCATGTCCGCCTTGCGGAGATGGCCGGAGCACGAATTGCTGCACGTCAAACGAGACTGGAATAAGAGCGCGGATCACTTGGCTACGCTGGCCATGCGCGACAACGTAGGGGTAACGGTTTCCGACCCGGCTCTGTTATCAGACCTGACGGAGATCAACCGGCTGCCCGAGATCATCCATCCAGCCAACACGGAGAGGGTAATCCGGGTGAACGCTGTTACCCGGTCGCGGAAGCGTCGTTCTTCAGCCGATGGCCCATTATCCCCAGAAACAATGACCGAGGGGATAGTTCAACAGTTGCGGGCAGAGCGGATTCTCCAAGCGCAGAACGAGGAAGCGTGGATTGTGGATCTCAAGGCGTACCTTAACGGAGACGTGAATAAACTGACTGCTGAGCAAGCTAAAGAATGTTTCAAGTTGGCCCCAGATTATGAAGTGGACGAAAACGGGCTACTGTTCTTCTACCGAGATGCCGACCAGCCGGAGATTGAGAGAGATAGATCCGCTCGGCTAGTCGTACCCGCTACTCTACAGCCGGATATTCTCCATCACTACCATGTGAGCTTGGAGGGGGGACATCAGGGCATCGGCCGGACATATCACAAGATTAAAACACATTTCCACTGGCGAGGTCTTTACCGTAGCGTTCAGGCCTACGTGGGGAGCTGTCCAGATTGCGAAACCGGAAAGGGCCGGCCGACCATTAGAGGGCGGTCGCCTGGAAATATACAGGCCACCTATCCTTTTCAAGTTATTGCGATGGACCATATCCCGTCTTTACCCAAATCTCGAAACGGGCATACAGAGCTGCTGATCTGGACGGATTTGTTTACCGGGCTGGTTATAGCAAAGGCCAGCTCCACCCGTACCGCCCAACAGGTTGCGCAAAGTTACGAAGAATGTGTGTTCAGGCGTTTCGGGGCGAGCGAGGTCATCCGGCACGATAGGGAGCCCGGATTTATGGCAGACGTATTCCGAGCTTTCAATAAGATCCTAGGACAGAAGCAGAGCGCCACTATGGCTTACCGCCCGCAGGCGAATGGAAAGGCCGAAAGGATGGTTCAGACCCTAACCAGAGCCCTCAAGATGTATGTGGTGGAGGCGGATCAATGCGACTGGGACGAATATGCCGAGAGACTGGTTTTCGCTCTCAACTCGTCGTACGACCGGGTAAGGGGCGACACCCCTTTTTATTTGGCTTACGGATGGGATCCCCGATCCACTTTGGAAGCCGCCATACCAATAGGGTGCACCAGAAGCCGGGACAGAGACGCCCGCCGCTGGAGGATGGGGGTGCAACGCCACTACTCACTGGCGAGGGAACAAGTAAACGAACGTCTCCGACAAGCGATCAAGGACCGCGCCGATCAAAACAACGACCGCGCCGGGGAACACGGCATCGAGCCCGGCTCCCGGGTGTGGCTGTATCTCGATCGGGTCAAGGAGGGCTATGCACGGAAGCTGGCGCATATGTGGCATGGCCCCTTCCGAGTGGCAGAACTGGTCGGGGATCATGCAGTTAAGCTGGTCACGGCCGGCACGGAATACAGTGTTTTCCCGATAGTACATGTCTCCAAGTTGAAGTTGGCGAAGCATTTCCCGGACCGCCCGAATATACGCCTTACGGGGGAAAGCGACCGGTTGGATTTCGATGAAGCTCTGCTGCCGGAGGACAGTTGGAACAAGCCGTTAGACCCGGACGAGTACGAGGTAGAAGAAATTTTGGACGTCCGGAACGGACGGAAAACCCGGTTTGGGCGGATCCACAGGGAGTTTCTCGTGCAGTGGAAAAATTGCGAGGAGCGGTCGTGGGTGGACGAACTGGATTTAAATTGCGGAGCTTTAATGAGAGAGTTCGATCGCCGGCGGGCGAGCCGGAACCGCTTCGGGGTCATGCAAACCCACGAAGAAGGTGGGACAGAGAACTAATCCGCCCGGCTCCAGGGCAACAGGCACGGCCGGACCAGCTATCACCACTCAGCCGAGCAATCGGTGAATGGAGCTAGTCGGGTCCGATCGGCTTTTTTCGAAGTTATCTTCGAATCAGTATGGTGCCGGATGGATTGGTTTTCGGAGTTATCCTCGAATCAGTATGGTGCCGGATGGATTGGTCTTCGGAGTTATCTTCGAATCAGTATGGTGCCGGATGGATTGGTTTTCGGAAATATCTTCGAATCAGTATGGTACCGGATGGAGTGGTTTTCCGGAGTTGTCTTCAAATCAGTATGGTGCCGGATGGGAGAAGTCAGACGAAGAAGATGAGCAAGCGGTTACTTACGTAAAAAATGGAAAGAAAAGTGTATTATCGAGGTTAACAGCCAGTAACGAATGAAGAAGATAAGGGTATGCAAGGCTAGCCTCGTGGGTCACCCTTGGCAAAGCTCAGCAAAACTTGTTCCGGAGTCGGGGCACGCGGAGGCCAGGGTGACGATCGGGATCCTGCCGAAACTGGTTGCGCCACGGATCTTGTTGGTCGAGCGCATCGAGCGAAGCTTGGAGGGTAGCAACCTGACGCTTACCCAATCCCGGATACCAAGTCCCGCCTTCGGCCGAGATCCCGCTTTTCTCCACCCGGCGGTTGGCCAGATGTAGCATGATAGGGTGGAGAAAAATATCCAAGTCGCAGTGGCCGCGCTGGATTCCATCGACCACGAAGTTGCAGATCTTAGTCCAGCCCTCAGTCGCGCGGTTGCGACGGTTCTTGCGGTCGGTCCGGTACTTGGCTAGCCCGGGAGATTCGCGCCCGGCGGCAACGGAAATACAAAGGTGGTGAGTCGACTCCCAAATGGATTGCCCATGCCGGGAGAGGTACTCCGTGCAGATTCTCCGCAACTCCGCGAACCAGCCGGCATGGGGCAGGCCGATGTCCGGCATCTTTGTCGCCAGTATGGCCCAAGGTTCCCGGGACAAAATTGCGTTCAATGGCCCGATCGCCACTAGCTTAGGATTCCAGTCCTCGGCCTTGGGAACAGCGAGGGCCGGCGGGAATATCCACAACGCCGGACGAGTCAACGACTTGGTGACAAGGGCACCAGTGAGGTCTTGGATACGCAGGCCTTCCAACTGCGCCTTGGACCAAGGGACCGCCGCGGGCAGTTCGGGGGCCGTCATGACCTTCCGGCGGGGAATCCATAACGGAGGAGACTCCTCTGAGGATTCCTTGGACTCGTTCTCGTCGAAGGCGAAGGGGTCCGGGGAAGGCAATTCCTCGAGGTCCTCAGTGGTAGCCTCGTCAGAATCCAGTCCCGATAGGCCAGACGCCTCTTCTCCATCAGGAGAGGCGGTGGACGGACCTCGGGGATCATGAGGGGAGACGCTAAGGAGAGCCGGAGTAGTCGGAGCCTTTGACGAAGATCTGGCAGCGCGAGGGCGACGGGGGGACTTTCCCGAAGCCGGTGGAGCCGAGATCGAAGTGGGTCTAGGACTCGGCCCGCTGTCTCCATGGACTAGGGCCGCGCCCACCGGCGCGGCGGACCGTTTGGGCCGTTTGGCTGCCACGGGGCCTTGGAGCGACGCGACCCGACTGGACCGACGTTTGCCTTTGTGCCCAGGCGGATCTTCAGTGGACAAGAGAGAAGCCGCCTGCTCGCCGACTGGCGCTGGCGGCGGGTTAGGGTCTTGAGAAGTATTCCAAATCCGTAGGCGAGAAACTTTTCCCGTATCACCGGTCGCTGATCCGGGGGCGGAAGTTCCCGCGTCAGATGTCTGGACGGCCGCGGCGGAATCAGCGGCTGACGGGAGAAGGGGCGTGGCGGGAGCGGCTTGACCAGGATCTCGCGGACAAGCTAAGTCAAGAAGGTGCCTGATAGCCTCCCGGATGGGGGCAGGACCTTTCATGAGACCTCTCACCCGGGACGCCGAAGCTGCTAGACGAGCCCGATCTTCCTTGAGAGAGGACAGGCAATTCGCACGCTCCTCCGCAAGTTGGGTGAACGCCTCCCGGGCTTCACTCACACCCGATTGGGTTTCAGCATATGCGGCCTCAAGCTCCCGGATTCGGCGTTGAAGGTCGGGCGATGCATCGGCCGACTGATATAGCGCCTTCTGGTACTTGGTCAGCTTCTTGGCAAGCCGGATCCGGTGAAACTCCAAATTGCCCAGTTTCAGCTGCGAATCCTCCAATCGTTTGGAGAGCTTGATATAGCTGTCGTAGCGCGTCGTCAACTCACGCGCGGTCTGAAAAGACTCGATCATCAAGACACGGAGGTTCGTGACGTTTTGGTCTAAGAGCATACACGGAGTGAGTGAGTGGGGAGGCGAACCGGAACAGGCGGAAGATACTTACTTTGGATTTTCAAGGCAGCTACGGCCTTCTGGTTTAGGACACGCTGTGAGTCCGACTGTTTTCGTAGGCGATCTCTAGCCTGGATGAAGGTCGGCGTTCTCACTTTCCAGTCGGCCAATTCGGTCGCGAGATTGAAAGGTAGCCAGAACTTCCCGGACCCGGGATTCATCTGCTTGCTGGCTAGCCAGCCGGGCGGTCGCAGCCAACTCGGTGTTTGCTTGCTCTAGGCTGGCTACGTGAGCGGTCAGCGCAGCGACTTGAGCTTGCAGAGCAGCCAGGTCGGGTTGCCCGGGGCGATGCTCTGGGCCGGCCGGATGGGCATCCGGTCCTACGGCCGATGGCTGAGTATTGGCCGGGGAGTGGCCCGGCACAGGAGCAATGGGGACGTTGTCACGTTCAGACATAGAGGCGTTGAAAATCAAAGTGTGGGGAATGTGATGAGCGCGTGCCTCAACCGTTGTGCGGCTGCGACAAGGCTCAGGGGCGGCTGTGGTGAAGTGCTCCAGAAGTTAACGGACTAATGATGATGGATGCCCGCATCGGATTGGCTGAAATGCCACCCTAAGCCGGGTGCCCAGACCGGCCAGTAATAAGATGCAATTTGGGACTGCCAGGCACACCTGTGGGCGGTCGGGCGGTGCCTGGCTGGGGACCAAGTCGGCGGACCTGACAAGGGGCGGGGATAGCCGGATGAGCGGGCAAAGCAGACGGAAGGACTATGATGATTTGACGGCCAAGATGGCGGACTGTTCGTGAGGATGGAATGAAGGGAGCCTGAAAGAAGAGGATTGTTCTAGTGGAAGGAGTAAGCACCGGGATCGTAGGAAAGGCTGCCAAGGGATTGCTAGCGTCAGCGGCCGAGAGGTGTGGATGGGTGGCTATCCGGCCGAGCCGGCCGGGTACAATGTACCATTCGGACTGGTACCATATGGGTTCGGTGTACCGGCCGGATTGGTACCATTTGGGGTTGGTGTACCGTCCGTACGGGTACACAGAGTCGGAGTTAGCCGGGTTGCGTTGGGTAAGGTACATGACTGGTCAGACGTGTTATTTGAGGTAGGTTACACAAAGGGAGTATTGGACATAGGATAAATCAGTATACGTTTCGCTTTCTTAGACACAAGTCGCTTTTATTGGTTCACGGCAGAGGGCTAACAAGGTCCCCTCTTGCTGTTATTGGTTTGCCCGGGGAAGGTTAAGTTAACCCACCGGAAGTCCCCTGACCGGGAGTCGCGGCGATTTCGTATACTCACCTCAAGTCGCCCGTGTTTTGAACACGGTATCAAGTATTGGGAAGTGGTGACATTTGGCCTTCTGTGGATACACATTTGGATTCGCCCTTCATTATTATTGGTTTAGCTGGCCGATCGATTATTCTCGGTCCAGCCGGTACTATACAAACTTCAAGTGTCTTATTGGTTTAGCTGGCCGATCGACTATTCTCGGCCCAGCCGGCACTATACAAAGTTCAAGTATATTGCCAGACGAGCTCCCCGGTGACGATTTCCGCCCAGGAGCTACCCCTAGTCCTACACCTCATCTCCCTATTGGACGGATTTACACTTTTCGCCCTAGGGTCCACCAGGAGAGCTAACCACCCAGTACTGACGGGTACACAAGGTGAGCTTTCAACATGCAACATTCGAGCAGTCGCGATCAAGCGGATGGAAGCAACCGATCCAGCCGGCCGGAAGCCGGATCGGATCATGACTCGGATGGACGGAGTACCCCTCCGGTAGTCAGTCGTCTGAGACCCCCGTGGGTGTTCGAGTCTCAGGAAGATTTTCTGAGAGCGACTACAC
>MIQA02001071.1:0-13223 GCA_001887855.2 Sclerospora graminicola | reverse complement strand
TTAAACGCGTGATAAAATTGATCCAAAACATAGTAAAGCTCCTGCGATATTTGCCACCATGTCATTATGTTGGCTTGAAAATAACTGGCTGCCACGCCCTCCAAATGTTCACTTAGTATTGACTTTAAGACGCTCTGTCCACACAAATCCAGACGAAAGTTGTGCCACATCCATTGCTTCAATAAACAGGTAGGCCCATTGCCTAAAACCTGCACCCAAACCAGGATAAATTTCTTCACCCGTAAAATTCTTGATTGTCAACTTAGGAATTTTCATGTTTCCACTTCGGCATACATTTTGCCTCTCTTGATTTTCATACATGCGCGGCTCGTTTCTCCCTGGCGCTTGCCATTGCGCACCACGCTCAATTCAATTGTCACCACCTAAATCCTCCATCGTCATCCGTTTTCCAAACGGGCCATTGTTCTTCACCGCTTCTTGAAAGATGCTGTCATGCTCCGAACTCTTCGATTTAGGTGAGATAATCGATGCGCAATCCTGCGACTTTTCTTCTTCCATAGCTTCAATTTTATTCTCTAGGCGTTTGATGTTCGCCATCATAGCGGCCATATCCACTTCTTCGTCAGCCATTTTTCCACTCAATTAGATTTTGTGTGTCACAAACGAGAGAAAATATACGAGAACGAAATAATCCAATGTCTCCCTTTGGTATAGGGGACTTCCAACGAGAATCGTACTTTGAACGAAAACTTGAGTAAACTTCGAAAAACTTAGCAAAACTGGTCATGAACCCCGTAACTTGGGCTCATAACCTGTAGGAAAGTGTAGATAGCCACGTAGTCGCTCCTAGCTCCACGTAACGATAATAAACACCGGTTAGTGCGTTTATAATGCTTCTTGTTACGACGTGCCGCCCTATCGGTCAGTATAGGGTGTGTGTGTATGCTATGCGTGTCTTCTCTACTCAAAACGTCTGGCGTATTAGTGCCAGGCGTGCGGAAGTGCTCAGGACGTAGATGCTCGACGTGCTGTTTACTCGACAAAAATGAAAGTATATATTATGTAAATTTTAAGTGCAGTTTTAGCTAAAATACCACTTAACCTAAAATTCACAATATGCATAGAAACCACGATAATCTCGATAGCAGGAATTTAACGTCAGTTTTCACTTCAGATCACATCATCCAATATACCAACAACCTCAACATGCAGTCTGTGGTTATTCAAGCTGTTAGCAGCACTTTTGATCAAAATTCAGCCAAACAAATTAGGCGAGAAATCTTGTGGCCCAATGGTGAATATTTTCGGGAGGGAAATAGATCTATGTCTTGATCCGAGGGAAAGAAAATCGATGGTTTGGGTAAAACATATCCAATGCGGGATGGTACGAAACCTACACATACAGTACCCAGGGCGAAAGTTGGCATAATGACTCTAATGGACGAATAAGTCAGTTGGGTTCGACGGTTCACCGGTAGGCATAAGGGGAAAACGCGTGCCTTCTTCCTCCAGTTCAACATGGTTTAGCATAGTTCACTTACTTGGTTGGTTTATCTTGAAATTTGTATGCTGCAAGAGTGCCTAATTTTCTTTTTGCCAGATCCCCATGCAATTTTGGATGCCTACCTAATATGGGTTTGCCAAAATACCTATTTTCCGTTAAATTAGGTAGATATGTTGTTCTACCTACTTTTAAGAGGCCTGTGTATACTGTACCGGTGTTGTTTACAGCATATATTAGCCAATCAGATCAACCATTTTTCTACTGTTTCATACTCGACAGCTCTCTAATTCTGTAAGTTTACACATATTAATCTGCCCTTTTTCTTGCTGTGTTACTTTAAAGCTTGCGTCTCTCTTCAGTCCGCGATTGTTTGCCAATAATGTAGTCATTAATATTCCGGTACGACCTCCACGTTTTTGCTTTACCATAGCGTTTACTAAACCAGATATGTCGTAACGTTTACCAAACGAAGGATGAATGCTCAGTATCACGGATTGCGAAAAAAATAAAAATGATTTGGATTTTGCCCTCGAAAGCAAAAAAGCTACCATTGTACTTGGCTCAAACCGGCAAGTCATGATCATTTTGCAAGAGTGGTTTCTCGGTTCCTTTCTTTCTACCGTTGCAAAATGTCTTTGGTAAAATAGATAGAGCGGATATCAAAGATGTGCTCTTCATTGTAGTACTACGACTGTAAGTAGGTGCTATGACATTAATGTGACACCTACTTCTACAACGCTTTTTCTCCGTCCACTTATGAGTTCCATAACACACCATAGCCCCTGCACCCACAACCACTGCACAATTTCGTTTCACCGACCACTTGCCACCTGCATTCTCCATATCCATTTCAGTCTGCCTCGAAAACCATATCATATTGTATTTAATCTGCGCACGAATTAAAAACGACGGAATGCCCACCACAACAGCTAAAATTGCCGCCGCCACCTCTGGATGCTCGCGTCGAAACTCATTCATCTTTACTAGCTCTGCACAAACAACATTGCAAGTTACTGCTATAATGGAATACTAAACCCTGCAATCTCTACTAATACAGAGCTTTCTGGGCATCAGTCAGCGGTATTTTCACAGGGTGCAATCAGTCATTTGCGATCTTTTTTGTCTCCTCCAGCTGATGTAGGTCCGCGTAGACCTTCGCGTTAAGACTTTTTTTCCGCACAGCTCCCACGTACTTGCGCAGTTCTGTACCTTCATCTCCATCTGCGCGCTTGAATACAGCAACAATATGTGCTACAAACGTCTTGGTAGCCTTCAACGCCTGCTCTGACGTCTTGCTCTGCGACTGATGAGCGGAGATTGTAAGCTCCTTAGCGATATTTTCTTCACTCAAAATTACATTGAACTTGGATCATGAGACCTGAAGCTACGTCGCACATGCTATTTGACACATCACCCAAATGCTTTGACACGACGCCTAGTGTGTCGTCCGATGGCTTCTTATCGCTTTTGTCTGGTATGTGCTAAATTTAAAATACCGACTGTATACTAATAACTCGCGATGCCTCTTTCCAAAATGATGACATTAGACCACCTAATCAAATAGTACTCTTATGATTTGTTCTTAGGTTTTATTAGATATAAACCAGTTATATGCTTTGTTCTTTGGTCGACCAACTAATTTCGAAATAACTCGATCTAAATCATTTAGACCAATCAAATTCGAATTTAATGTGTCCTACTCGAATTTGCATGGTTTCACATCAAATATCCACTTTTACATCATTTCACTTATAAACTCGAATAATATACAGTACCAAACTCGATTTGTCATCAGTACGTTTGTCCTCTTCCATATTGTTATCGTTCATGGAACCGGTGTATTCGAATAACTTCCTGGTTTGATTTCATCGCATCCTGCATTTCGTTGTTATTACCTTCCGTTTCTATAGTAACGTTTGCTGCACGATTTAGTCGCTCTGAGTGTAAACCTAAAGCACAAATAAGGGATTCATTTGCAACTATCTTGTGATTCTGTGAGATTATCTATGACTCTTAAAATAGTTAACAACACGAGCAGTCTAGCGATTCGAGCTAAGTTATCAACTACCAATGCTTAAAAATAAGGGCTAGCTACTTTTCCTTCGGCTACTATATCAAAAACTGGCACTCTATACTTATGGTATACTATTTTAAGGCTACACTACTAAATTAGTTTAGATATATAGTGTAATGTGCCACAGACGATGATATGTCTAATTTCGAAAAGACTGAGTCATATCGAAATTGACTCGGTATTTTACGTCTTTTCAGATTTGGTATATATATGACTTAATCGAATAAGATTTATGCACCAAATGATTAAAATACTGTAATTGATGAATAACCAGGTATATATCAATGTGGCAGTCTTTGATCTGATGGTCTAATATATATATATGGCCCCAAAAACAGTATTAAAATTTAAGCGCAAGACCTAGGTCACATGAAGAAAAAATAAGTGTAAACATTAACTGATTATTATTATGCGTAAAGACTGAGTTATAGTCCAACGAAGGAGAATTAGTAACAATGCTGTGTTCCAACGCGTTAGGGTTGCCAAATCGCAATAGCAAGATACTGTATTGTGCAAAGACAGTCGGAGGTTGGGGTTTGTTTAAGAGCCAAAGAAGTGCAATTAGTTGCTGTAAAATGTATTTGACCTACCAGCAGCAAAAAGGTTTAGTGTTTGCGCAAATAAAGAGCCATTGTGGAAAGTGACATTATTCTTGCAGTAGCTAAATAATGCACATGAGAGCTGTGTTTGAGCTTGCGACCTGTAGTTGTTTGCTAAGCCAGCAATGCATCATCATCATTATGATTCGGTATCAACTTGTCTATGCTGAATAAAGCAAATATTTCACACAGCTAATCTCAAATCACACAGACATCAAACTTGTGCTTTGAAACGCTCATCCATTTATCACCAAATAACTATGCCCGATAATGAATAGATATTTTAATTTTTTCTCGAAAGTGTACGGGTAACTTTTCAAATAAAATTGACCACTGTCTAGATTACGATGATTTTAAGCATTACCCACAGTTTTAAATTTTCCTTAGACTTCAATGCAGAGCTATCACTAATCATGTGCATATGTAGATTATTGTGTTTGATATTAGTGTTATCCTATAGATTCTCCTTATATAATATATAATACTATCTACTATAAATATCATATTTTGAAATTATGTTTCCAAGGCCTTTATACGAGAAAACTCAATTGCTACACCCATCACAGCAGCTAGGCATGTTAATAAATATCATAAATTGATATTAACACTTACTCAGACAGATAACTTGCCTAAGGTAAGATAATTGTAATGGAAAGATTTAGCTGTTGTAGTACATACAGCGTTAAATGTCATCCCAATGACTACTTAAAATTATTTTATTAATGTGATCATGTCCATGGTTCTTTTCTCACGCATAGGTTAAGTGACAAAAATAGATTTTAAAATGAGAACTTTTTTACAGTCGACAACCAACAGACAAATAAATGTTATCGCTATACAAAAGCAAACTTTAGCCCTTATTATTACTAAAGAAAATCTTTTTGTTTCTTAACTTCATACACGTTCGGTTTTACATTCGTTTTGCTCATCTAATTCAGAATTGTTCATTTTAATGTGTGTTTCCCATCTCAATATGAGTTGTACATTCACTTAGCTGTTGCGCATTTTTTCGATAATCAGCAAAAACCAAACTATTACGCATTATAGTAAGGTTATCGAATAAAGGAGTCAATACCTGCATTTATTAAGCGTATAAAAAGTATTAAGTTATTGCACAATTCGTTTTTTTGTCCAAAAATTCTGTTTCCAAAGGGATGTTCTATTGGAATGGGGTCATTATTTAGATTTATAGGTAAGGTTAATCGTAATAGAGGAAGAAAACACATGCATTTTTTTTTTTTTTTTTTTTTTTTTTTTTCGTTATTCAGAATAGAATATCAAGTCAATTGCAAAATTATGTTCTCTTTGTCCAAAAATACTGTTCCCAAATAGGATACTTACTATTGCGAATGGGGTCTAATTTAGTAGTGGGCCTTAAAATACATGTAACGTAATTCATCAGATTATGGTGGGTCATCAGTTTATAGCGGAAAAATTCTCGATAACCAATCAGAAACACGATATTCAAAAATACACTCCAACCACTGGCTGGCTTTTCACAGCATCAGTTTATGGCACCCGACGAGCAAATCACACGACGCTTGCGCAAAAAAACAGTCCACTGATATTTCTCTCAAAATAACTAAATTATTATTTATCTCGATGCTTCCGTATGTTTTTTCGGTCCGTCTGACTAAAATAAACCACAATAGAGGTCGTTCTCCTCAATAGAGCTCCTGCCAAAATCTGCTGCATAGAAAATTCAAACTTTACCATTTGTGCGCCACTGGAAAAGACAAATATTAACGGCTTAGGCTTATAAACAGACCAGCTGACGCACCATTAAAACAGCTTTATTTCTGTACCTGTCTCAATCCGATTGGCTTAAAAGTGCCAAAATGATGGCCAAAAAGCTTAAATACCCATTTTGGCACCATAATCTGATGAATTACGTTAGTATACCATAGGTATAGAGTGCCTGTTTTTGATATAGTAGCCGAATGAAAAGTAGCTAGCCCTTATTTTTAAGTATTGGTAGTTGATAACTTAGCTCGAATCGCTAGACAGCTCGTGTTGTTAACTATTTTAAGAGTCATCGTGTCGAGACGGCAACTTGGTTGGTTACGCCAAATGACTAAAGTGCAACTCGCCTGTGCAACTGATACTACACTATTACGTTAGTAAACAAAAATGGTTCTAAACATTGATTTTGAAAACGATAACCTCGCAGAAATCACAAGATAGTTGCAGAAAATATCCTCCCTCATTTGTGCTTTAGGTTTACACTCAGAGTGATTAAATCGTGCCGCAACCGTTACTATAGAAACGGAAGGTAATAACAACGAAATGCAGGATGCGATGAAATCGAACCAGGAAGCTTATCGAGTATACCGGTTCTATGAACTATAACAATGCGGATGAGGACGAACGTAAAGATGGCAAATCAAGCTCGGTATATTACAGTATTCGAGTTTAGACGAGCAAAGTAGTGATGTGAAAGTGGATATTTGATGCGAACCAATGCAAATTCGAGTAGGACACATTAAATTCGAATTTGATTGGTCTAAATGAGTTAGATCGAGTTATTTCGAAATTAGTTGGTCTTTGACTTGAGACCAAAGAACAAAGCATTTAACTGGTTTATATCTAATAAAACCTAAGAACAAATCTAAAGAGTACTATTTGATTAGGTGGTCTAATTATATGACAAAGGAAGGGCTCAATAACGGTACACATATTTTGATCAATGATGCACCGGCAATGTGTAGCTATCTACTATATCAGCAAAGTGTTACCTTTCAAGCGCAAACTTCGGGCATTGACGCTTGCTTACCAGTTGAGAAGGGTACATGAGTACGGCTCACTGCCCCTAAGAGAGTGTCTATTTGCGTTTTCCAAGATGTCCGCCAAGAACATGCGCAGACTTACGGTTGAACGTAATGTGAAAGCGTGGAATTCAGTCACCGAAGACTGCATTTTGAGCGGGTGGTCAAAGTCGGAGCTTTAACGTATTCCATTACTTTCGTTTGTTACACAGGAAAGGTTTGATAGGGCATCACAACGTCTGCTAATACACGTAATGCTATGTTGTTAAGTTATAAGTGTTGATGATTTATCGTTAAAAGTATTAGCGTGACCCCAAGACTCTACCCGGTCGGTCAGCCTGCCGGTCGCCCTGCCGGGTAGGCCAAACAAACGTATCGAAGCTTCATCGGCGCGGAGACGGCGAGAAGGGAAGAAGCAAAAGCCAAACGGCGCGCTTGGTAGTTGGCGATGGGTCTAAGATGGTTGGCGGGGCTTGGAGGGGGTGGCTTGCGTGGCCGTCGTCGTGGTCGTCAAAAAAAATTAACTGCCCTATACCCAGACCAAGTAAAGGAATGGAACCATCTTCATGTCCTTGGAGGATCAATATTCCCTTTGAAAATTTTCGGCCCGACCCCAAAACGACGCGAAAACTCGGTCCTGCGCTTCAGAGCTAGAGGGCTCTGGCCGCTCCACAAATACAAGCACAATGGGCGCTGCGGGTGCTAAGCCCATGCCCGAAGTTGCGCCGTCCAAATCGCCCGCAATGCCGATATATTGCACCGCGAGATAGCCGTCCGTGTCCCCATTTTGGACTCGAAACGGGGGAAAAAGTGTAATTTCTAGTCAGGATGTAAGCTTTGACCAATCGCATCGGTCTTGAACTACAGCTACAAATCTGCTTATATGTCATTGCATCCTATTGGCTACAAATGGACTAACCCTAATATTTGTCACACAATTTTGTTCATCTTAATTCTATACATTAGCACAAAAGCAGGTGTCACAACTTTCCGTCCAGGTCTGTACTCCGGAGTACCATTCTCAATAAATACCCTTGATATATCAATAAAGTTAATTTGTATCGTTTTTAATGGGTTTAGGCAGACCAAAATAGCAGCAAGAATGTCAGGCGCATCAGACAGATAGTATACACTTCCCGTCCTGATTGCGACGAAAAGTACTAACACGATGTAGATGACCCATGAGATAATAAACATCTTCAAAGCATGCATGTTGCCTCGACCAATACACTTGCCCATCCGCGGATGATGACGGTCGTAGCCAGCAATGCATACGCCACAGTCTTCACAATGCCCCAATCGACCGATCTTGCCCAAGGCTGCAAATATCAGAATACCCTCTTCTCAATGGATGCCGACGCTGATTCAAGTTACTCTCCGACTCCATCTCGGCGTCATGTTCCACTGACGCTATCTTCCCACCTTCTAGCTTGGCCACCTAACTTTCGTCCTCTGCCACCGATGTCTCTCTCTTCTCTTTCGTCGATCGCATAATACCTGGATCCGTTTATGTTGTCTAGAATATATAGTAGATCGCAATACCACAGAGTCATAAACTCACTATCATGGCGTAATAGTCACGTGCTGAATTAAGAACATGCCCGTCGACATTAAGCTGATGTGGTGAAGTGGTTCCAGGATTAATCAACTGATAGGCTCACCCTCTGAGTGGTTGCCCTGAGTAAGCCATCAAAGACGAAGGAGAAGACAAGAGCTCCGCTAACGAAACGGGGATAGATGAGGAAGCATCAAGGATGCCAAGCTTATGGGGAAGGTCTCGCACGGATACAAGGCAGGTTTGGGTCTGGAGACAATGTGGGTCAGTGTGGTGTGTTGCGACGAAAGCCGGGTTTGGTCGGCGATGTTTCCTGGAGGGCAGCGAGTGCGGACCAGTGTGTCCTGTCTTTTACGAGTGTAGTCAATAGTGCAGCCGGCCAAGGGTTGAGCGAGAGGCTCCGGGATGCCTAGCGGGGATCGATCATCGTAGCAGCCTGGATGGGCTATTATTAGCCAGTAAGGTGACCAGGACGGAGATATTGAAGATCCAGGCGGGCCACCATATTTGGTGGAGGATACATTAAGGTTCATACTGATTGTAAGGGTAAAATCAGCATACGTTTCTCTTTCTGAGACAGTTGCTATTTTTACAGAGCGGAGGGCTAACAAAGTCCCCTATAGTTTCACAGAAGAACCACCGGAAGTCTCCCGACCGGGAGTCATTGAAGCTCGTATATTGCCGTGTTTAGAACACGGTATAATTCTATTGGAGGGGAAGGTGAAGTTTTGGTTGACTGCGGATGAGTGTAGATACCTGTTTTGGAGTTCACGTCCGTTCGCATAAGATTGGAGTAGCTCCCCTATTTGCTTTGGCTGTAATGAACGATTGGGTAATCTCGGTTCAGAATCTTCGGTATACTAAAGTCAAGTATAACTGCTGCCCGCTCTCCGGTGAAGATTTTCGCCCAGGAGTGACCCTAGTCCTATCCCTCGTCCCACTGCCCTAACCGGGCACATTAACCTTGTGTCCAAGAACTACCAAGAGAGCGTAACCGCTAGTGCTGACAGATATACAAGGTGAGATGTCAAGAGACATGAATCATCCTGTATGTCACAACCAACGTGACGGTAGTGACAGGTCGGGTCAGCCTGATGCTGACCCGGATGACGACCGGAGTACCCCGTCCGACACTCGTCATTTGGGGGCCCCGTGGGTGTTCGAACCTCTGAAAGAAACTCCGATCGACTACACCACAATGGTGCGCGTACCAGGATCTATTGGTGACCCTGGATATTACCGCGAGTTCCTAGTGGGCGAAAAACCAAGACTGGTCAAATTTTTTGTCGGGGATGTTAGGTCGGGTGCATTGGGGGAATGTAAATCGCCCCCAATGCTGCTGAAGATTGAAGGATGGGACGAATTGGGGGGAAGAGGTCGACATTAAAAAAGAACTTACCGGCTCCGACCGGAGCCGGATCGGACTATCCCGAGGAAGAATCACAATGGTAATCATGATCCGAGATACATGTGTGCGTTATGGATGTTAAAAGAGAAGAAAAAATATAAATGAAGAAGAATCGAAGGTTCGTTACGACCGGAGTGGGAGGTTATCTAACCCGGATCCGGGTCACCCGTCTGGTAGGGCAGCCCATGATCGGTCATACTTCGAAGATAAATGGATGCGCAACCACATAAGGTCAATGAAGCCGACCTGGAACGAACGTTTTACCTTCGAGAGCTGGGTCATTTTTTGCGGACGGACTGAGTCCTGAAGATCACCCGACCTAAAATTATAGGTGACCTAAAGAGACCCGTCTCTCCGCCGCCTCTGGTAGTTACTTGACCCTTATTAGAGATCCGATCAAACAGTTGAAATAATACCGGCGCGTTTGACCCAAAACAGTTATTCGACCTTGAGGTAGACACACTTAAGGAAGCGACCAGCGCACTACACGATCGTCTGGTGCCTTTAATAGGTCGTGCGGAATTCCAGAAGGCGATGTATACCACCCAAGGCCAAATCGCGACGAAGTTTAAAGGCATGATGAATCCATAAATATCTGACCTGAAAGAGGCTAGCCACCATGAAGAATGGTGTAAGCCGGATCACCCAAATAAAGGACGGTCCGGCAGCAACTAGATGGAGGTGGAGGTGAAACCTACGCCAAAGAAACGATACAAAAGATCAAATAAGAGCCCTAAGCTGGTCACCAAGTACCAGATAACATAACGAATATGTGTGTCAGCCATGATGGAACGGTACTTGGATGAGCAGCGTCGGGCTAATGCAAGTCGCCCTGACATAGGGCAAAAAGGATGTCTAAGTCAACCCAGCATCGCACTGACCTCATGATGGATGAAGATATGGGATCAGTACGGTCAAGAGAGAGCGTTTCCCAAAGTTGACATGCCAGCTCGCCGACCCGGTTGGCACCCTTATAGAACCCTCTCATTCAGTGATATCGACGTGGAATCGGTCAGGTTGGCCAAATACCACTACGACCCAGATGACCTGGACATAAACATGGATCTACCAAAGCTTTTGACCCGGAGTCAGGGGCGATAACTAGGGTCAGGATGTCAGCGACGTCCGAACCGAAGGGCTTCATCGGCAGAGACATGGATAACGACCAAGCTATGGGATGGTTGAGCAAGGACAAGTCAGCATTTCTGAGAGACGGACTCCAGATTACGAGAAGTGTCTATGTTTTGGGGATAATGAAAGTACCGGCGAAGAACGGGATCCAGTAGCTTAGCCGAAAAGTCCAAGATGACTGGAAACAATTGATGGAGGCATTTGGATAACAAAACTGTGGATCCGGGATGTCAGTGTCTTGGCAATTTATAAAGACGAGAGCTGACGAGGGCCCCCTCGAATACCTTCACTGGTTGAACGTTGCAGGAATAAGAGCCAATATACTGGTTAAGGAAGATGATGTCCGGTCCGAAGCTACCCGGGAACATGTGGAGCAATTTATAAGCATGCTCGACGACCGGGATTTGGCTTACCAGCTCGCCTTACTGCGCCTCAAAAATACCAACGAGTTAGAACTTACTCTACGGAAACATTAGAGAGCAAAAAATCGAGATCTCAAGGCAGCAGTCGGAACGGGCACGACCTAACCAGGATCGGGGCAGTAAGCCACTTTCAACCAAGACAACCCCTACTGCTCGCATGGTTGCAATGGACTCGGATAGTACCAGTTCGGTCTGGGGACGATTCGGAAGAAGAACAGTATCGTTACTTGTTTTCGACGGAAGTCAGTCAGTGTTACATACCGGTATAAGGGCTTCACTACCCGGTCTGACCAGACGGAAGAGCACTCACTGTGAGTCTATTAAGCATGATGACCAAAGCTGCAAAATCGACAAGAAGGGTGAACGGAAGGAGCATTCAGTCAAGCACTGCCTGTTTACCTGCAAGTTTTGTGGAGGCGTGGAAGAAGCTGGGGCCACTTGTACGCTTCTCCAGTCAACGGGTCTATGCTTACCCGAAAATGACCGGTCACGACGCAGAAATCCGGAGATAGTCTGGTACTCTGGCCTGACCACCATAATTGTCACGTCATCTTCCATAGACCTATTCGCACTAATCAGGTCAGTGATCGCCTGATACGCCAGGTCCTGCCACGTCTTGAACCAATTGTGACATAACCTAACCCGGTGGGGCACCTTGTCTTCAGCCAATTGTGGTGAAGTGACCCAGAATTAACGGACTAATGATAGTGGACGCCCCACCTGATTGGTGTAAATGTCGCCCTTAGCTGGATGCCCGGACCGGTCAACAGAGGACGCGATCTGAGGGCCGCCGGATGTATCTTCTAGCGGCCGGACGGCACCTGGCCTGGAATCAGGCCGGACGAACGCGACCGAAGACGTGGATAGGGGGGGCTAGTGGGCTAGGCGGACGGCCGAGGGGCGGATTGGTGGCGGATTGGTTGGAAGGTATGAGCGAAAGGGGCCTGAAGGAAGAGTGTTCTAGTGGATGAAGGAGGCACCCGGATCGGATGAGGAGCTGCCAAGGAAGTGCTAGCGCCAGCGGCCAGGGAGCTCAGATGGATGGCCATCCGGCCGAGCCGGCCGGGTTCGATGTACCAGCCGGACTGGTACCAGCTAGGTTCGGTGTACCGGCCGGGCTGGTACCATCTGGGGTTGGTGTACCGGCCAGGCGGGTACACAAAAATCGGAGTTAACCGGACTACTTCGGGTAAGACACATGACTGGTCAGCCGGGCTATTTGGGGTAGGTTACACAAAAGGGAGTATTGGATATAGGGATAAATCAGTATACGTTTCGCTTTCTTAGACACAAGTCGCTTTTATTGGTTCACAGCGGAGAGCTAACAAGGTCCCCTCTTGCTGCTATTGGTTTGCCCGGGGAAGGTTAAGTTAACCCACCGGAAGTCCCCTGACCGGAGTCGCGGCGTTTTCGTATACTCACCTCAAGTCGCCCGTGTTTTGAACACGGTAATAAGTATTGGGAAGTGGTGACATTTCGGCCTTCTGTGGAAGAGTGTGGAGTTAGATTTGGATTCCCCTTTACATACACGTTTGAATTCACCCTTCATTATTATTGGTTTAGCTGGCCGATCGATTATTCTCGGTCCAGCCGGCAGTATACAAAGTTCAAGTATATTTCCAGTCGAGCTCCCCGGTGACGATTTCCGCCCAGGAGCTACCCCTAGTCCTAACCCTCATCTCCCTATTCGACGGATTTTACACCTTTCGCCCTAGGGTGCACCAAGAGAGCAAAACCAGCCAGTACTAACGGGTACACAAGGTGAGCTTTCAACATGCAACATCCGAGTCGTCACGATCAAGCG
>MIQA02001070.1:9202-22309 GCA_001887855.2 Sclerospora graminicola | reverse complement strand
GGGCTATCCAAGAAAGAGCTGATCGGACAAATGATCAGGCCGATTCGCATAATATCCGGCCAGGATCAAGAGTTTGGCTTTACTTGGATCGTGTGAAAGAAGGATATGCCAAGAAGTTAGCACATTTGTGGCATGGACCGTTCCGTGTAGCCGAACTAATCGGTGATCATGCCGCTCGGCTGATTACCGCGGGTACTGATTATGGAATTTTCCCGATTGTTCACTTGTCGAAGTTGAAACTGGTCCGAGAATACCCTGATCGGCCTAAAACTAGGCTGTCATGTGATGATCAGCCAAAGTTTGATTTTGACGAGGCTCTCTTTTACCCGAAGATAGTTGGGAAAGAGCGTTGGACCCGAACGAATTCGAGGTGGAGAAGGTTTTGGATACCCGATCAGGCAAGAAGACCCGTTTTGGCCGGACCCACCGTGAATATTTGGTTCGTTGGAAGGGTTATGACGATCCCGAGTGGATAGATGAGCGTGATCTGAACTGTGGAGCGTTATTGAGAGAATTCGAACGTGATCGGGTGAGAAGGAATCGATTTGAGGTGATGCAAACCCACGAAGAGGGTAACCAGGAATCTCAATAACCTGGGTTGACACATTGTGGCTGATCAGCAAATATGATGATCGGGCAAGTGGAGATCAGGGCGGTTGGACTGGTTTGGAAGAAACGGATGCATATACATATATATATTACTCAAGAATTATACCTGTACGCATGAGAGCGATCGACTTACAAGATGGAAGCGATAATGAGACATGACCAAGATATACGAAAGTGGAACGAGAAGATCATCAGCCTTGAGTCCTCGCGATCCCGCTCGACGAACAGTTAAATGCAGGACGCCAGGGAACAGGAACACGTCCAGATCACACTCGCCGTGCAGGATTCCGTCAACGACATAATCGCAGATCGTGGCCCAAGCAGCCCCGGCTTTGGTACGTCGACGCTTGCGAGCATGATGGTAATGCTCGATCCACGCGTCCTTGCGCATCGCCGTCGTGATCGGGAAATGGTGAGTCGCCTCCCATATCGCTTGCACGTGCTCCTGGTAATATAAAGCCAGGCGTCCCTGTAGCTCGACAAACCAAGGACGATCAGGAAACGTCAGCCCGGGCATGGTTGTCAGGAGGACATCCCAGGGTGCTGAATCGATCATAAGTTCGATAGCACCTCTGGTCAGCAACCTTGGTTGCCACTGCTTGTCCTTGCGTACCGGCGATCTGATCGGGAAGATCCAGCCTGGCGGGCGGGACCACAAGCGAGGGACGCTTTTCTGCCGCACTTCGAGAACCCGAGGCGTCAGACCCCAGACCTGATCACCACTCCAAGGTTTTCGTGTGGCCATGTGAGCGGAAGTCGGCTTCCCCTGCATAACGACATACAGATCCATGAACGGTTGGTTCGGATTGTAGCTGTAGTCGTTTTCTCCGATCGACGATCGATCCGCGGGGATGA
The DNA here is from genome assembly GCA_001887855.2 of Sclerospora graminicola. Lineage (NCBI taxonomy): Eukaryota > Oomycota > Peronosporomycetes > Peronosporales > Peronosporaceae > Sclerospora > Sclerospora graminicola. The sequence goes on along the minus strand of MIQA02001070.1, from coordinate 20,845 downwards.
AGACGCCCGTAAAATTGGGTGGCGGGGCGATCGCTGCCCCAGTGGTCGTCGGAGGAATGTCAGGATCAGCTTGAGCCGGTGGTTCCTCCTCGAGATCATCGTCATCGTCGTCATCTGACTCCAGCAAAGTAACGGCCTGGGCCAGCGAATTCACGCCGGAATAACTTGGTACTTGCGTACGGCGATCAGTGCTGCGTGATCGGGACAGAACAGACAACGTCCTCTCGTCCAAATCAGTTGATTCGTCATCCGAGTCGACCACAAGACGTGATCGCTTGGCGGGAATCATCTTTTGCTTCGACGAGCTGGTCTGCTTACGCTTCCCAGAGCTTGAGGTCGAAGGTGCTGATCTTGGAGTCGCCGGTGAACGAGATTGAAATGACGCAGGAGCTTTTGAAGTACTGATCACGGGCTGATCAGCACTACGAACAGGCAAAGAAGCGACCGAGGACGCGGGCGAAGGCGGGGCAAACTCTGGCGACTGTGGCGGTGTGCCAGATGGAGTAAACGAGCTGATCAACCCAGGAAGCCGCTGCAAGGCCGTCCGAACTGACCCTGAACCGGTGTCTGGTTTGGTCCACCTATCCATGGTCTGCACCGCGAGATTTTTCAGATCAGCGTTATGCTGAAGCCAGGCACGATCATCGAGCTCTAGGGTTTCAAGTTTGACCCGAGCGAGATTAAGTTCATGCCGGCAATTTTCAGCCACTTTCCGACTCTCGCACAACCTCTTCTGTATATCGGTGCGGCCGATGCGAGAATCAGAAAGCTGTTTTGTCAAGAGCTGGACCTGCTCATCCGAATAGCGAGCTTCAATCTTCCGACGCTCTACATCCTCGGCAGTGCGGATCTTGTCGTGCAGCAGCTGATCACGGTCGAGGCGGTGATCATCGATGCGTTGCAGATGATCTACCGTCTCGACCATCGAACTCTTCATTGCCTCAATACGTTCATCTGGAAATAAACATGGAGAGTCAAATACGGACTACAGAAGAAGTGAATGAGATGAACGTACCCTGATCACGGATGGTAATAGTCAGCGAGTCGATCAGCGACTGTAAGGAGGCGACGGTGTCCGAGGGCTTGGAAAGTCGCAGAGCAGCGAGGTCAGCCGACAACTGATCACGCTCCATCGTCAGACCCTGAAAGCGATCAGTCAGGTCTCGCAGGTCTTGGCCAAGCCGGTCATGATCTTGGCCAAGCCGGTCATGATCTTGGCCAAGCCGGTCATGATCTAGCCGGAGAGCCGACAGCTGGGCAGCCAGATCAGCGGAATCACGTGCCGAGGTATCAGCCGCGATCCGACGATCGGATAACTCAGCCGTAAGTGCCCGGTTGGTATCGTACAGAGAAACCAACTCGGGAATTGCACTTCGGAGTTTCGATCGCAGCCGACAAGCCTCCACGGTCCCCAACGTGAATGGACCCGATCCATCTATCAGGCGAGCGAGCTGCTCCAAGGAACGAAGAGGGCGATCTGATGGAGATCGAGCAGGAAGGCTCCAAGACGGTCGATAGGAAGCGAGAGTAGTTGTCGGACGGATGAGGCTGGTCGTGATCGGCGTAGAAGGCGTGATCGGGGCGATCGCAGGGGTAGCCGAGCTGGAGACAGAGGACGAAGAAGCGATCGGGCGGGCAGCCGAAGAAGACGAAGAGGGAAGAGGAGATTGGCTTGCGTCGGCCATGGTGATCACCAGAGAGGAAGTTCAAAAGTGAGTGAGTCGAACTGCAGTCGTTGTGCGGCTGCAGTTAGTCTCAGGGGCGGCTGTGGTGAAGCGATCGGAAAATATTGGGACTGAAGTGGACCACACATGGCCGTTGATTGGTGACGATCGAACACCCATCAACATATGACGGTTGATGGGTGGGAAAAGGTTGATCACGATTAAGAAGAAAAGGTGGTGGCCAACGGATATTCACGACGTGGAGGAATCAGCCAAGTATGGTCGTTAAGCCCAGCCCCAGGCACTGGTGGAATGATGGAAATCACGATCATGATCGGTATTACAGTCACTAAGTGGAGCTCACGTGGATGAAATAAGAAAGAGTGACTGGTGACATGATGTATCAAGGGCAGGTGACCAGCCGATTTCTGAATGGTATAATGGTTGAAGCTGACTATGATACGAAGTTACAGCCTGATCGGTCTGTCATGCCCGAGCAATGAAGATCAGATGAGGAATGAAGATCGGGCATGTGGAGTGACAGGTTGTGTGAGTGATGTGAACTTTTGGTTGGTCCGAAGATGACATGGCAAGACCTGATCAGGCCTGATCAGTCGAGATCGGTGTTCGTTGGTGATGATAACTTATGGTTTGTCCGAAGATGACGTGGCAAGGCCTGATCAGGCCTGATCGGGCCTGATCAGCCGAGATCGGTGTTGTATGGTTGTCCTGACGGGGTATAAAGATCGGAAGCGTGGTTTGGAAGATGAATTGAGTTGTGATGATGATGACCCAGAGCGTTCCCGAGGTGATCAAGGGCTGATCAGCCTGATCACCACCTGATCACTTGGTCGATCACTATGGCGATCGTGATCAGGGCTGATCAGCCCCTGATCAGCGTTGATATGCAAGGGCAAGTAAGTTCTCGGTTTGGTCGGACTATATACGAAGTGAACAAGTGCTGAAGAGCAGGTCTCAAGTGTTTTCAAGGTCGTTTGTTGAAGATCAGGATGGGTCGAAGATCTTTTGAAGAGTCGGGTCGTGATCAGGGCAGAAGCGGTACAGATCAGCTTGAAGGTGCAGCCAGGATGGGCAAGAGGGTGTTACGCAGCCGTGCGACGAAGTAAATAGGTTCGAAGTAAAGGTCAGGCATGAGTTGATGTATGGTACACAGGTATAGGACATTGCATATATAATAACAGGTTTAGATTTTCCCCCTAAAGCAAAGAGTCGCTCCGCCACGTGTGCGGTCATTGGGAGCACAGGGTTGATTAGTCCCCTCTTGCTCAACTATTTCCCGGTTAAGACGCGCTTAGACGCATTTTGGCTTACCGGAAGGCCCCCGACGGGTTTGTTTTAGGTGATCGAACCTCACCCGCAACGCGCACGTGTTTGGAACACGTTAATAATATTGGTAAAGGTTTTGTGGAGATAACGTTTGTGGATTACTGTGGAAGATCGTGGATTGATCGCATTTTCTTGGTTTCGTTATATCTCTCTCTCATTGGCTGGCCTGATCAGACGAACTTTCCTGATCAGTGCCTAGATACTGAATAAGTGTCGACCCCAACCCGTTCTCCGGTGAAGATTTCCACCCGAGGACACCCCCCGTCTCGAGAAGGTCAAACCCTCCGACCTGATCAAGATCATCCTTTTCGTCACCGAGTCCACCTAAGTGAGTGTAATCAGCCCCGATCGACGGGTACACAAGGTGAGATGAAGTTAAACATAGATCCTGACGAGCATGAAGACCGGCCAGATGACCGGGAGGATCAGATCAGTCACCACAGTGGTGATTCATCTGATTCCGATGCTGATCAGGATCGACGGAGTACCCCCTCCGATAGTTGGTCGTCCGGGCCAGTGGGTATCCGGATTCCACCCACGACTTCGGTCATGGATTTGGAAATTGGCTCCACCACACTGCTCAGGAACTAAGGCAAATGAATTGTGTTCATTATCTATATACTAATCTATAAACATATTTCTTCAGTTATTGGTGAGCGAGCACCTGTACCCTCGGCATCTCCTTCCGTGCTCATTGTGAATACAGGTGCCTTATCCGTTCTACTTTCATGTGGATCATTTTTTTCGATACGCGCTGGGCGAACGTCTTAACCCTAAACCCTATGATAGTAACGTGTCAGAATGCCTGCGACATCTACGATGCATATATTTACGTCGTTCTTGAAATGTATCATTTCGGGAGCTTCATACATTTATTCAGGGAGCGGTATGCAAATTCATGCGCCCTTGACGGTACCAAAAATGAAAAATTTGTTAAATATCACAGGAAATGCTAGTTTCGAAGAAGTTTTAGATCATAGCTAGCATTTGCTTGCAATTTGCAGTTTGGCGTTCCAGAACTATCTCTATATATTACTTGCCAGAAAAAAACTTTCCGCTTTCATCAGTTTTAGGCCCCGGAGTTTCGTATAAGCTTATTTTTTTATCATTTATTTACTAATTACTGATGGTAATCGCAGTCTTTTTTTTATTTACCATTAGCGGCAATAAAGTTCCGTAAAGAGTGTTGAAGACCGTGATCTGATCGAACTTTGTCCTGTCTAAGAGGAGTTCCTGTCTGATGTCGATCATCTATTCGGTCTTGCATCTCTCCGTGTAGGCATACTAGGAAAATTTAAAGCCTAACTCCTCGCAGCTGCGGTGCCGGTTGGGACTTTTCTAAAGCACAACTGCTTGTATTTGCGCAATCTTTTTTGACCATAAAAGACCGAGATGTTCATGGGTGTTCCGCTGAATGCCTCTGAAGGCAGGATCGTTCCGTAACTACCACAGCCGAGTTGAACCAATTGGGCAAGGTGCCCACCATAGTCGATTCATCTTTTCGCCACACTCCACTGCCTGTCCACCGCATCTGATCCTTAGGCGTCCTATTATAATATGAAAAACAGATAATAATATGGGTAAATCAGCGGTGCTTGCCGTGTAGCGAACTGTCCTTGATGCGTTTGTGGTGGAGCCGATTTCCAAATCATAACGGAAGCTGTGGAGGGAAGTCGGATTCCCACTAGCCCGGACGACCATTTATCGAAAGGGGTACCCCATTGATCCTGCTCAGCCTCAGGATCGGACAAGTCATCACGAAGATAACTTATTGGATCCTCCCGCTGTTCCGATCGGTCATCATGCATGATATAATCCATAGTCAATTTCATCTCACTTGTGTACCCATTGGTATTCGGTGGTTACACTCACTCAGGTGGACTCTCGATGAGGAAATGTTCAAACTCAGGTCGGAGAATGTGCCCTTCTCGAGGCAGGGATGTTCTCCGGTGGAAATCTTCACCGGAGGAAGGATTAGGGGTGGTACTGAGTAAGAGTACCGTAAAGGTCAGGTCGAGATTCTTCAACCAACCGGGCCAGCCAATAAACGAGAGATAACCACGAAAAATACACAGTAGAACCACAAAGTTATCTCCACAAAAGCCTTTCCAATTAGTAAAACGTGTTCAAAACATGGAGCGTGAGTGTGAAGGTTGAAAACCTTAACCAATCCTGTTGGGAGACTTCAGGCGAGCCAAAAATGCGTCTAAGCGCGTTTCAACCGGGAGTTTAGTTGAGCTTGTTAATCCTGTGCTCCCAATGACCACCGGTACTTAGCGGAGCGACTCTTTGCTTACGGAGTAATTCAATCCTATCATTACAGTAATATGCAATATCTAATACCTAATGTACCCTACACCAACCTATGTGACTTATCTAATACAGTATCCACTCTCACTTCCGGATTTTGAAAATAATCAGTTCTTATAGACATCAAATTTGGAAGGAACAAAGTGTGAAATGAAAAATGTGTACACGTATCATTTCTGAAGTTAACGTCCAATAGCCGGAACGAGACACTGAATCATCAGATATTGCGAATTGGTATTCGGTGTTGACGCGGGAGATAAGTGCGACGCACACTGAAATCAATTGTCGCATGTGAGTAAAGTACAGTTATGCTAGGTTTAGATTGGCTAAAATAGATGAGCCTTTTGGTACTATGAGAAGGTTGTGAGAAACGATCTATGAGCTCCTCCGCTTGCACCACCAGCTAGCTTACTTACTTTTAGACCTTTAACCATAGCTACACTCTGTCAATCAATAAAGGTGTGAGTACCACAGTAGTGGTACAAATGGATATGCCAATTTAGGAAAGAGTAAATCGCAAAACCAGCACTAGTCAGAGCATCAATTTTGAAAACCAGCACCTGTCGCAAAACAAGCACCTCGTGGTTTCAAAGAAAAGCCCACTTTACCCCTGTACCTTAAAGAAGGTACAACTAACCGTAATGAATCTATCAGTATGTCTTCGCACTCCACAAGAAACTACCCAAAAGTGTACCCCTCCAATTATTCAAAGTAAGTAAGACAAAACGTAAAGTTACTGGTATAAAAGATTAGATATTATTTAGGGTTGAATTTCAGCGCAAGGGAGCAAGCGCTCTGCTATTTATTACAGTACAAATTCTCACATTTTGAAGACTGACTCGTGTGAAACAGTAGGAGATGTCAAGATTTTTCATCGTCGGTCTTTGACGTCAAACACCACTAGTATTATGTCCCGAATCGCTTAAGATCACGACAATCCGCGGCATGACGATCATCTTATTTTTAATATTGCGTGTCATTATGCGTAGATAACGAAATATGCACCAAGATTTGCGCTCAGACTAGGCCATGATGAGATCGTCACTACACTTCATACTTGAAATTTGTTGCTATACTTTACTACTTTACTACCTTAATAATAGCAGAACGCTTGCTCCCTTGCGCTGGAATTCAACCCTAAATAATATATAATCTTCAATACCAGTAACTTTACGTTTTGTCTTACTTACTTTGAAAAATTGGAAGGGTACACTTTTGGGTAGTCTCTTGTGGAGTGCGAAGACATACTGATAGTTTCATTACGGTTAGTTGTACCTTCTTTAAGGTACAGGGGTAAAGTGGGCTTTTCTTTGAAACCACGAGGTGCTTGTTTTGCGATAGGTGCTGGTTTTCAAAATTGATGCTCTGACAAGTGCTGGTTTTGCGATTTACCAGTTCCGGAAGTAAGAGCGGATAATGTACTTCGATCTTGACTGTGTTGTCACATAGTTGACCGGGTACCACCTTTGACCGATCTTCAACTGATCTTGACCTGGTTCCGGACTGATCTTCAACCGACCTGTTTGTCAACTGATGTGACCTGATCCTTGTGAAATTAGCTCGAAACCAGCTCGGAATCGACTTCTAGGGATGTTCTAGACCCGGTTTCCAGCGCTGGGCTCTCACCGACCTCGATCAGACTCTTTATAATCGGCACCTGGGATCATCTCGGAACCAGCCCGGAATGCCATCGGAATCACCTCGAGATCAACTCAGAACCAGCTGAGAATCAACTTCTCACGCCGATCTAAACCCGACTTTTCCTCTGGCATGCGCTATACCTTGAGAGATCGATTCGAGACTTTTAAAGGTTGACTCGGGATGATTCCTTAATGTTGATCAGGACCGGGTTGCTGGCCCACGTAATCGGTTTCTACTGATTTGGTAATGGACCGACGAAAGGATAAATCCATTAACCACATTGGTGGAAATATCAAGCCAAACTAGCTGCCATGGTCGGCTACAAACCGGACATCAGAAAGTGGCTGCTGGAGATGTCCGGGAGTATTAGTGAGTGCCGGACCAGTACACAAACTTGGAACCAGGCTAAAGGAGGTGGCCCGGATGTGTTTAGGTCAGGTTAGCGAGAAGCTGACCAGCCAGACCAAGTTGCGCTAAAAGTCGGGTGATGGTGGCCACAGGTGGTCCGGAGACGGATGCGAGGTCCTTGGAGAGTCATGTCTCTGTGGTAGCCAGACGACGCATGGATAACAAACAAGCGGTCGTGAGGAGAAACCGGCTCTTCCGTGGGTTTTGCGGGTTCTGGTTCCGGTTGGAAATCATCTTGCACCTCCTGGGAGTCTGGTACTATTTCTTCAGTGCCGTTACCGGTTTTAAGTCTCGTGGTTGTGGGTGACCCCCCCCCCGCTTATCTACGAATGCTGATGGATGCCTGACCCCTGGCCTTGGGTCATCCATGCTGGTATCGCCTTACTTAAGATAAGTTTAGAGAAACTAGTCGTGTTCCTCCTATAGTTTAAGCAATTGCGTCCGGGCGATCTAAAATCTCCGAAAAAAAGCGAATACGGACCTCTTTACAACAGATTGATAATAGACTGCCAAGTAATAATAACTTCTGTAACGCCGAGTCAGTTTTTGGCCAGGCAAGTCACAGCTCTAAAGGCGGCCTAAATCGATATTGGGGCGATTTTATAACCAGAGTTATCTAAGATTTATAAAAAAAACATGTTAAAAAAGTGTTCAAAAATATAATGGTTAGTTTTTCTTGACCTGTATCAATCTTTCTTACGATATCTCTACTCTAGCAAGAGCGTCTTCAAATATCAGCGGGATCGATTTGCCGGAAGCTCCGCCCTCTGTGAAGCTGCTCTGCTTTTGACAGCATTCCTTACGGTACGTTGTACCTTCGATATGGTACAGGGGGCCAACTGTGCCAGACTAATTAGGAAGTTTTGAGAGCTTACTAATTTTTCTTCACCTAAATTAGTCTGTGCCAGACTAATTCCGAACACAGACTATTTTTGCACACAGACTAATTACGGTTGCCTCAACATTACTTTACAGCACCCTAAAGTTCCGCACCTTACCTGACCTATTTTGGCTCTGGCTAGTACAGTATTAGGTACCGGTCTGGTTTCCGTCTATCTGTGTCGTAAAATGTCGCTCCATTGAGTTATGAGGAAAAGTTAGAGGTAGGACGGAGGACAACTCGTGCTTCAATCACTGTGATCATGCTTCTCGTCTATTTGGACAGTGCACTCCACTGTCGCTTAGTTGTCACATTCAGCCTTTAAGCCATCATTCGCCAGTATTTTTTGTCAACGTTCAACGGAAACCTCTTGTTATATGGACGACGCTCACAACGTAAAACCTTTTTGCATTACCACGACCATGGGAAAGGCTACCGAATGTAGTATCGTTGCCGAGCAAGAATTTGTGAAGTTAGAAGTTTTGCTTATCCAGACAGCGAACGCCATCATCCAATGCTTAAAAATCTTAAAAGCAAACCTCGGCAGATACGACAGACATCATGGACTGTACTTGCGAAATACGTCCAAGTATTTTATGAAGAGTGACATTCGTGTCGCGAAAGATTTAGCTATCGACATGCGGCACGTTGCAAAACGAATTCGCAAGAGTGACGATTTAACTCAGTCGATGGTAAATGGTGCTCGCATCAGTATGAACGCAGCTGCCGACGCTATGAATGATTTAAAGCAGGCTGGTCGAATTTTCGACCAAAACCAAACCAAAGGCGTGTCGGCCGGCGTTACAAGCATCATTGACAGTATCCTCGGTGGAAACGAGAGTAACCAGGAGGAGAATGGATGGGGACTTTGTGAAAGCGAAGACAACAACAAACCCACGACTCACAAATTCAAACATGGGCTTTTTGGACTTAAGCACATCGGTGAAGAATTTTTGAACACTCCTGACACAGTGGAAGCGGTGGTGAAATTGACTTTGCGCGAAAGCTTTGGTGGATTTACTACATTAAAGCAGCAAATTGCAGCAACAGAAGATGCTTTGTCGCCATCATTTACAACTTGCGCTAAAGAGGCAGCTATGGACATTGCTTTAAAGCCAACAGGCGCAAGATTGTGAGACCAGAAGCGAACTATTGCATTTGGAATTCCTGCCTTGCTAACGACTTCAAAAACCACAAGTTTGTAGACTTAACTTTTGCATGATAGAATTATTTGTAAACTTCATCGCCAACTTTGTTACTGACAATAATACGGTCGCTACTCTTTGGTCTTGTTCTCTAGAAGCAGTAGTCGAACTTGATGTTACAATACATTATCGCGACGGCGGATAATCTCAGCCTCACGGCCTCAGTCAACAATTTGTAGACAATTAAGCTGGTCTTGAGTGGACGTGTCCCGAGGCTACGCTACCTGTACGCTCTGGATTACGGACGATAGCGCGTATGCTATCATGAGAAATTTTAAGCTCTCGTGAGGTCACCGAATATGACGAACGCATGACTTGATGATGATGAACGCACATTAAACGAGTCTCGGAATATTATTGTCACAACTGATAATTTTCAACTTGCCGTCACTCATGACTGACACAAGGAAGGGGGTAAGTTGTATCCACGTACAAGCCCGCGACTGAGTTACCTTGCTGCATGAAAAAGAATCAATTGGTGAAGAGAAAGCACCAGCAGCAGTTTTTAAATTGATATCGAAGCGGTGACATACCGGTATATAGAGATTATATGTTTTCATTATATTTCTCTCTGTATGTCACCATCTTTCCACGATGGCCTCAGCTCACGTGTCACCAACTAAAATCTGCTAAACCCTTCAATGACCGCACCATATTTGCCAAGCCACACACTATTTTTTCCCAGATATTTCACGTCACGAACTTCTTTCGAATCCTATAGTGCTTGTCCTCCCGAATAAACCGTTTTGATCATAACTGCTCATCTCTTCCTCGATTTTTCATTACTTACATGACAATCATCTGCTTTATTCGACTGGTAGGGTGACGATGTACGATTTTCTTGCACCGCCCGTTTGCTTTCAAAAGCCTCTTTTATTTTCACATTTACTTTCCAGCAAAAAGCGTCCTCGAGGGGACTCGAACCCCCAATCCCCGCCTTCGGGGGCGATGCCTTATCCATTAGGCCACGCGGACACGCTGGCTGAATGAAGTCAATAATCAATTTAGAATCAAATTTTGAAAAATGTTAACTTTGCCAACGAGCTAATAATGTGTTTCTTATTTATATAAGCTTACATGTACAATTTGTAATATCTTCGGCTATCTTTGGCTCAGCATCATACAAGTATTCTATCTAGACTAATCCTGGGAGGCTGGAACCATGTGAGAACGAGGTACACGACCCGATTCGTCTGCTGAGGGGTGGTATCTACGCTTCCCTTGTTAGTAGCTGATGTTGCGCCACAACAGTCGCCGACGGAAGTTGCAGCGCCGCTATTAAGTCCATTGGTTGCTGATAAGTTCTATCAAGTGATTTTGCTGTGGTGGGAAGACATGTGAAATCTGGATATCGCTGCTCAATTACAGCGATGGACTCGTTATGTTGCTGTTCTCGTAATGTTGCCAACGTCTTGGCCATCCCAAGTGCCACCACCGACCTGACTGTGCGCTCGCGAACCTGACTCACGGCTAGATAAAACTCCAGCCCATCAAAGAAGAGTTGATTGCGTGTTGAGTTAGTGACTGGAGCAATCTTTATGCCAATCTTGCTATCTTCTTCGTCCGACAAGTCGCTCATTTCTTCTTCAGGCGCTTCATCGTCGCTCCAACCTGCTAGCTCAGGGAAGTCTCTCACTAACTCTGCATTCTTCTCGTCAGCTCGGATTCGAGTCGTCATTGTGTTTGTCAAATAGAGCAAATTGTGGTCCAACATTTGAAATTGCCGCCCCGTCACGTGATGCAGAACGTTGAGTACAAATTGCAAAATGCCTCAACAGACGTAACAGTACGGCCGCTGGCAGTGGGGTGGATGTATGATTTGCTGGTGTCACAGACGTTTCAGCGTGCAGTTTCTTCTGCGAAAAGTCGTTCGAAAGCGCGTGCGTCTGTTTGTGCTGTACACTTGGGCTCTTCTTGCCTGCTTGTGAAGTGTTATGCCGACGGCACGAAGTAATAGTACCGGATAGGTGACAAACGTCACTGGCCCGTCCCTATATATTCTCTGACGTGGTCTGTTCCGGGGCCGGAAAAAGGAAATGGACGACGTTTCAAGATTACAACTATCTGTGCACTTGAAATTTGGAAAAAGGAGAATCCTGTTTTCAAAATTTGTGCACGAAGAGATCCTCAATGTCTATGGCCCTCTGGCTAAGTTTGCAGCATGCACTTGAAACTCATGGTTGGAAAC
>MIQA02001069.1:0-13245 GCA_001887855.2 Sclerospora graminicola | reverse complement strand
CAGCAATGGCTGCTGACACTGAAACAACCCATCCACTGCCAACAAAGCAGTAGATGAATTCGTATTACAACGTCAAGCTGTAATACGCTATGTGAAAGACGCGCTTGCTTCCGCTTCTGATAAGCAGAAGCAAAATGCAGACAAAAATGGACGGAAGAACACAAATTCTTTTGAAAAAGGTGAATTAGTTATGTTATCTACAACTAATCTACCTACACATGCAATAAGCAACTTCCCTACACGGAAGTTGCTCCCTAAATTCATTGGGCCCTTTAAGGTCCAAGGTGTTGAAGGGAATGCCTATACCTTAGACATTCCCGCGGCCATGCGCCTCCACCCAACGTTTTACGTTGGGAGACTCAAACCATACCGATCGTCTACGTCTTCGGACGAGACGCATCGCCACGGCAAATGCCGTGCTTCTTCAAGTCTCCCAAGAGAGACTTGTAGTCGGCCTCCAACCGCTGGTGGGAAGCCTGGAGAGCTTGGAGAGTTTCCACCTTCGACTTCAGACGATCAACGTCAAGCATCAGAAGATCACTCTTCTTCTGCATCACAACTTGCGCATCGAGAATCTCACGAATCTCGTCCCGATGATAACGATACGTTTTCATCGAGTGGCACATGTCCTCGCTCAAAGCGTCACAACGCTTCTCAAGGATGCGGACCTGATGGCCATGCGCCGCAACAACAGCGCCGAGGGAATTATCAACCCCCGCCGCCCCTGAATGACAGTCAGGGGAACAAGCGCTACATTCTCGAGCGCTTGCTTTCGAAGCGCTCGGTTCCCTATAAGAAGGGGCAGCGTACCGAGTACTTGGTGCGTTGGCTGGGATATTCCCAAGAGTTTGACTCTTGGAAACCGATCGAGGTGTTGAGGGCGGATGCCCCTGACCTCCTGCGTGAGTTCGAGAAGGATACTTCTCCTCGAACTCAAAAGAAGCGTCAACACTAAGTGTTGATGAGGGCGGCACGCCCACATTAGGTGCTGATGCCTGCGAAGCAGCTTCCGATGCCTTAAGAGCATCGACATATCACTTAACTTCAGCGGGTACTGAGAAACCTCGGTACCCTCTAAGATCCTTTTCGGTCAGACGAGGAGCTCCAGGGGGACAACACGGGCATTTCATGCCCGAAGGAACCCCACAAGAGAAACCCTCTTTGATGCAAGTGAAATGGACATACTCCATTTTACCTGTGACCGAGTACTTTAAGAAGCGCTCGCGGTTTGCGTGAACCTTCTTCACGTACCTATCGGGATCTTTGTTGTAATTCTCAACAAAGGCATTCCAACTCTGAGTAAGGGCGTCTTTGTCATCCTTACTATTTTTCGACCCTTTCCGGTTCGTATAGTGACGAGCCTGGTAGAAAAGGTCGATGAAGTACCGACGTCTATCGTCAGTACTACGATCGAAACGACGATTGCGAAGGTCCTCGCAATCGTCAAGGGCATTAATGTCAAACAATGGGTATTGATAATCACGCTTCACATGCCCACCACTATCATAGGCAAGAGCCCATGCGGGGGTCCAAAACCCCACTTCGTACGGAACATAACGTTCCACACGACACAGTGAATCGGAAGCAGTGTAAGCCGCTTCCGCACGATGTTTCTTGGCGGGTGGGGCACCACCTACCATCTCAAAGTCGTCTTCGCTACGACCTGGCGAATGACGAGGTCCAGGAGGAGCCCTACGTTCCTCATACCACCGCCTCATCGAATTGTCGCTGTCGTAATCGACGGCGTCAGAAGCCACTTCGCCATCACTTAACGGCGAAGCGGTCCTGGTGGTCTTAACCCCACTAGAGTTGTTGACAGGGACATTATCGTCCTTGCCCTCATACTCGGAGTCGGATGACTCTCCGAAGAGGTCATTAAACTTCTTCTTTGACACCCGCCTTGCGGCAGGTGGAGACGCGGAAGACGCTGCATTCGCGACGTCTCCCCGCCCTCGCTTAGACACTGCTTCCACAGCGTCTGCCACGAGAGACAAGCGATCTTGTGAAGTTGCCTTGCGCCTCGACACTACGTTCGAAGCGTCGGCATTCGACGACACCTCCGCACGCGATGCAGAGGTGATGTCTGTTTTCGAGGCATCGGCAGTGCTCGTAGGAGCGCCGCTGCGTTTGCTGACCATTAGATCACTTCTGGTCAAGATGATTTATAACTGAATATCGTTATGACCAACAAGTGCCACCACTCGATTGGCCAATATTACAATATATTATTGGCCAACCAGCTTGAGTGGGGGGTGATGTAATGGGGTACCATTACATAAGTGATATTTGAATAGAAATATCACAGTTCAATTTCAGTCGTAATACATGAAATTGTGAACATTGGATTATAAGTTGTCATAATCCACCTTTGAGAACAGATTCTGATATAATTGAATCTGACAAGTCATCTAATGATAAAAATATCATTAGATCAGTTTTATACTACATGTTACTATGATTAGTCTAGGTCTAATTATACTAGTTAGCTCTTAACCACTCATAAATATATTCACTCTTAAACTTACCTTCTAGCACTCACGTCCCTAAGTGTATATATATATCATTATATATATACTTAATCGATAATAATTAATACATTGATTATTTTCCTATCTGAGTTTATTTAAAGTAAACTAAGTAGGACCAAATTACATTTGGTCCAACACAATTTGCACGCTTCCTCATTGCAAACTAACAGTGTAAGCCGCGTAACAGCAGATATTGAGTCGATATATCAATCGTCATCACAATCTGGAGCGGACTCCACCGACTCCTCGGTTGGAATAACACGTATAACGTTGGGCCCGAAAGGGATCAAGCAGATTGACCCCAAGATCGAGTCGCAAAACAGGAAAAAGAAGCCTGAACCTGGTCGAGTCGGATCAGATGATAGTTTTGAAGATGCTCAAGAAGTGCCACAGAACAATCCGACTCCCAGCAGTAACCCTACCAACATACCGGAGGTGCCAGAGCAAATGAGAACCATGTTCGCGACTATGTTGAACCGATTTCCGAGTGAACAATACGGATTACCTCAGTACACACCTGGGCAAGGACAACCATGGCGATCAACACCAAATATGAACCAATCCGCTGAGAAACCGGTCAAGAAACCCGTGGACGTAGATATGGAATCAGTTCGATCGGCCGGAATTGTTCGATCGATATGCCAGGTCGGTCACCAAGATCGATTTCATAGATCGCCCCCACGTAGTGATGTGGACATGGAATCAGAAGGAGAGATCAGTCAGCATTTTGATCCGGATGATTTGGATATTGAGATGCCTCGTAGGGCGAATATGGCTTCCGCGCAGGCATTTGACAGTGATTCCGGAACGATCACTTGAGTGCGAATGTCGGCGATCTCGGAATTAAAAGATTTCACCGGCAAGGATATGGATGATGATCAGGCTAGAGCTTGGTTGAGTCGGACTAAATCAACCTTTTTGAGAGACAAGACACCGGAAGGTGAAAGATGTCTGATTTTCGCTGATCTAATGAAAGGTCCGGCCAAGAACTGGCTTAAGCAGCTGAGCCGAGAAGTGCGTTTAAAGTGGCCTCGATTGTGTGAAGAATTTGAAGAGCAGTATTGTAACTCGGGGGTGTCTGTCGCGAGACAGTATTACCAGATGAAGAAAAGATCCGATGAAACACCGATCGAATACTTACATCGGCTGATTGTTGCTGGTCTACGTGCGAAAATGCCGATCAAGGAACCACGACACCTGGATATAGCTCGCGAGCATGTCGAACACTTTATTGACACTCTGGATAATCGTGATCTGGCTGATCAGCTAACCCTGCTCCTGTGGTGAAGCGACTTATGAAATAATGCAAAGTACTTTCCAAAGGGCGCATGCTGATTGGCGGAAATACGGACCAAGGGCGCGGGCACCGGATAGTCGCCGCCGAGGAAGTCTACAAGCGGCCGGGCGGCGCCAGGCTGGAAATCAGGCTGGTGGACATGACAAGGGGCGTGGATAGTCGAACAGGCGGGCTAAGCGGACGGGAAGGCCACGGATGTTGGACGGCCGAGGCGCGGATGGCGGACGGCCGAGGCGGCGGATTGTTTGTAAGGAATGAGTGAAGGGAGCCTGAAGGAAGATGATTGTTCTAGTGGATGAAGGAGGCACCCGGATCGGATGAGAAGTCGCCAAGGAATTGCTAGCGCTAGCGGCCGAGGAGCTCGGATGGGTGGCTATCCGGCCGAGCCGGAAGGGTACAATGTACCATTCGGACTGGTACCAGATGGGTTCGGTGTACCGGCCGGGTTGGTACACAATGTCGGAGTTAGCCGGGCTACTTTGGGTAAGGCACATGGCTGGACAGCCGTGTTATTTGGGGTAGGTTACACAAAAGGGAGTATTGGATATAGGATAAATCAGTATACGTTTCGCTTTCTTAGACACAAGTTGCTTTTATTGGTTCACGGCAGAGGGCTAACAAGGTTCCCTCTTGCTGTTATTGGTTTGCCCGGGGAAGGTTAAGTTAACCCACCGGAAGTCCCCTGACCGGAAGTCGCGGCGTCTTCGTATACTCACCTCAAGTCGCCCGTGTTTTGAACACGGTATTAAGTATTGGGAAGTGGTGACGTTTTGGCCTTCTGTGGAAGAGTGTGGAGTTATATCTACCTTACATACACATTTGGATTCGCCCTTCATTGTTATTGGTTTAGCTGGCCGATTGATTATTCTCGGTCCAGCCGGCACTATACAAACTTCAAATGTCTTATTGGTTTAGCTGGCCGATCGACTATTCTCGGCCCAGCCGGCACTATACAAAGTTCAAGTGTATTGCCAGACGAGCTCCCCGGGGACGATTTCCGCCCAGGAGCTACCCCTAGTCCTAACCCTCATCTCCCTATTGGACGGATTTACACTTTTCGCCCTAGGGTCCACCAGGAGAGCTAACCATCCAGTACTGACGGGTACACAAGGTGAGCTTTTGTAATGGGGTACCATTACATAAGTGATATCTGAATAGAAATATCACAGTTCAATTTCAGTCGTAATACAATTGTGAATATTGGATTATAAGTTGTCATAATCCACCTTTGAGAACAGATTCTGATATAATTGAATCTGACAAGTCATCTAATGATAAAAAATATCATTAGATCAGTTTTATACTACATGTTACTATGATTAGTCTAGGTCTAATTATACTAGTTAGCTCTTAACCACTCATAAATATATTCACTCTTAAACTTACCTTCTTCCTGATACGTTGTCTTAGGTTTATATATATTTAATATATATATACTTAATCGATAATAATTAATACATTGATTATTTTCCTATCTGAGTTTATTTAAAGTAAACTAAGGAGGACCAAATTACATTTGGTCCAACACAATTTGCACGCTTCCTCATTGCAACTTACAGTGTAAGCCGCGTGACAGCAGCCCTGTTACACCTGGTAGCACTTTGTGGTCCGTCCTAACGACCACTTTTGACACGTTCCGCTAGTTAACTAGCAGTTCGAAGGTTTAAGAGCCACTAGCTGTCATGACAACAGCCAGTGAACGTGAGCGTGAGCGCCAGCTCGCGCACGACCTAGTTACGGAAAACTTTCCTAGCTGGCCACCGAGTGCTTCGGTCACATTGGCCGAGATGATTAGGACCATAGGGCCCGAAATCATCACTCTCCTCCGTGGCAAATCCTCGGAGGATGCCCTAGAAACGGTTAATCGTTTCAAGAGATTGTATGTCGACCCTCAGGTGCGTCATGCTCTGTTGCGCTCTCAGCCGGCGGCAACAGCAGCGCCCGCATCTAGTGCGAGTGTTGAAGTAGTAAAGGCACGGATTCCGCCCTTTACTGGCGAAGGGGGCGAACCTCTTCGTAGGTGGTTCGCAGAGGTAGAGGATGCTATCACTGCGCAGAAGATTGTGGACCCGCGTTCACAAGCTTATTTCGCCACCACATGCCTAGGCGGTCGCGCCAGGGCATGGGCGATGAGCCGCAGATCCACTGATGGAACTGCGTTTTTGACATATCAGTCATTAAAAGCTGAGCTAAAGCACAACTTTGAAGCCCCAGAAATGGAGCTTAGCTGCCGTGAAGAGTTCATGGAACTCAGGCAGGGCAAGTTGAGCCTACATGCGTACGCTCAGAAAATACAATATTTATTGTCAAATATTGTATATGAACCGGTGCCTCCTGCCATGCAGGTCACCGCCTTCATGAAGGGACTGAATGACGGTCCCATCAAACAGAGTCTTTACCGGGTTCCCCCGAAGACTCTGAGCGATGCTATAGACCAAAGCATCCGGGAGGAGTTCAGCATGCGTCGCTCAGCAGCGCATGCTGGGGTTAGTCGGAAAGCGCAAGCGCCTTTCGACTTTAACATGCCGCCAATACAGCATGTTAATAATAATAACCAAAACTTCCAATCGAGACGAAGTTCACACTTCGTCCCGAGACACCCGAATCCGCGTCATAATGCGGGCGGAGGAGGTCCAGAACCTATGGATCTATCAGTTGCGGTCGCCTCGACTCCGAGGCAACCGAAAAACAAGAAGTTCCTTCGCTGCAATCGATGCGCGAAAATGGGCCATTACGCCCATGAATGTATGGCGCCGCGTCCGGCACCACGCAGTCAGCGGACTGGACAGTCTGCTGGCAAGCGACATCAACAGGGGCAACCCTCTGTTGATGCAAAAAACGTGAACAACCAGTAGGGGCGGGGTGCCCTACTGGACGGGTTATCTCGCATGCCGACATCGGGCATGTGAGGATAATAGCCCCAGACGGGACTATGTCCTGTCAACGTGTGCAGGGTGAAGAGAAACCTCTCATCACCCTTGAAGTTAGGCCACATGGAAACGATGTCCCCATGCGTGCTCTGTTTGACACAGGAGCGTCAAACAATTTCGTTAGAACTGAGGTACTAACGTCGTTGAACTTCGAGGAGATTGAATCTCCAAGAAGCATGTTATCAGTCCGGTTAGCAACAGGTGCAACTGTGACTATACCGAAGCGTGTTATTCGAACACGCCTCGAGTTAGACGAACTATCGTTCGAGGATGAATACATCGTCCTCGATCTTGATGACAAGTTCGATGTCATCTTGGGCATCCCTTGGATGTCCAAGCATCAACCAACGATCGACTGGGTTAACCTGTCGATCGACTGCGGCGGTCTCACAGGATCTGATCACCCTGTGAGTAATCCGGCTGTATCTCATGATACAACCGCAGCGTCAGATAGCCTGGTGGATAGCGATGGCACCACCAGATCTAATCCGACTAGATCAGCGGATGGTACACCCGCTGATCAGAGTCCAGAGGGACGCGAACGCGCGACGAACGAGTCGTTGCGTGTCACTGATGTGTGCAACACGGGCGCAAAGCACTCCCGTGTTGAAGTTACTACTACAACCGATGACGGTCGTGGTATAGAGAATGCGCACGCGGTGGGAAACACCCACCGTGAAAAGAATGAAACCGTCACGGAAGCAAATGACTTCCGTGTCGAAAATAAAGAACTCACGACTAAGAACAGTCGAGAGTGCATGAACAACATGGTAGACAGTGGTCACCAT
The DNA here is from genome assembly GCA_001887855.2 of Sclerospora graminicola. Classification (NCBI taxonomy): domain Eukaryota; phylum Oomycota; class Peronosporomycetes; order Peronosporales; family Peronosporaceae; genus Sclerospora; species Sclerospora graminicola. Next base: position 5,702 of record MIQA02001069.1, on the reverse strand, counting down.
GAAGAGAAGGCCTTGTGCACGAGTGATGATCACCGTGTCACAGATCGGACAAGTGCGTCTGATCTAGCAGCTGTGTCCGTCGAGACGATCAACGTCCTGACGCAGACAGAGACCGGATTAGCTACCCAGTCTCTCACACTTGACAACCCTCCGAACCTAAGTTCAGAGATGATGGCTCTTCCAGCCTTGAGTTGGAAGAAGTTCGTAAAGAACTTGCGAAATGATCAGATCGAACAGATCTGCGTCATTGTCGCATCTGATGAGGTTGTGGATATTCGCGAGCGAATATCCACTTTACAATTAGAAGCCAGCGGGAACGAACTCGTTCCCAATGGAAAGAACACTGAGAACGAACTCGTTCCCAGTGATCAAACCAAAGTCCAGCGCTTTGAAGCGCAGAGCTGGGAGTCGCTTAAGGCGACTTCCCCGTACTACGAAGTACTTTGGGAATACGCTGACGTATTCCCAGAAGAAGTACCTTGTGAGCTTCCCAAGGATAAGGGAACGAGACACGAAATCGATCTCGTCCCCGGCACGAAGTACTGTGTCACGCGGCAATGGCCATTGCCGCGCGATCAAGTTAAAGCAATCGATGAGTTCTTCGAAACTCGTCGTAAGGCGGGACATGTGCGAGAGTCTACCTCTCCGCACTCCAGCCCCACCTTTTGTGTTAAGAAGTCCACTGGTGGGTGGAGAATCGTTCACGCTTTCAATAAGCTGAACGCAGCAACGGTACCGGCGCAAACGCCGATACCGAGAAAAGACGTCATCATCGATGGCATGAGCGGGAGCACCGTTTTCAGTGCTCTCGACTTAAGGGATGGTTTCTACCAAATCCTTATGCGTGAGAAAGATATTCCTCTCACGGCTGTAAGCACCCCAAGCGGTATGCTTTGGGAGTGGCTTGTGATGCCACAGGGGCTTCGAAATGCCCCTGCTACCTTCAACAGATGCGTCACACATCTATTGCGCCCGGTGCGAGAGTTCGCGCCGAGTTACTTTGATGATGTGTTCATCCATAGCAAGGCTGAACATGGCAAAACTGATGTAGATATTCATAAAGAACATCTACGTCAGGTGTTAGAGCTTATGCGCAAGCACAAGCTCTATGCGAACTTAAAGAAGTGCACCTTTGGTGCACCTGAGATACCCGTTCTTGGCTGCTTTGTAGGCAAGAATGGAGTACGCCCCGATCCAGAAATGATCAGGGTGATCGTTGAATGGCCTCCGCCAACTAACGTCAAGGAACTTCGAAAGTTCCTCGGACTGGCGACATACTTGCACAAATATTCGTGCAACTATGCCGGTCTGATTCGACCTCTTTCTCAATTATTGAAGAAAGATATCGAATGGCGCTGGAATACCCAGTGCCAAAATGCGTTTGATGCGGTCAAGCGTAGCTTGACTGAGGCTCCCGTTTTGGCAATCGCCGACAACGAGCGACCGTTCCACGTCGTTTGCGACGCGAGCGATTTCGCCATCGGCTGCACTTTGATGCAGCGTGATCACGATGATCGTGATCGCGGGATTTATTACCAATCGCGTCAGCTGCGCCCAGCCGAACGCAACTATCCGGTGCATGGCAAGAAACCCCTTGCCATGAAGTATGTACTGGCGAAGTTTAGGATCTATCTCTTAGGAGATAGACCCTTCGTGGTTTACACGGACCATGCGTCGCTACGCACGGCCGTGAATTCGCCGCACATCTCTCAAAGAATGGCACGTTGGCTGTCATTCTTTGCAGAATACAACTTCACGGTTGAGTATAAACCGGGAAAGCTGAACGTGGTAGCGGATGCGCTATCACGACGCCCCGATTACGAGACGAAATCGTCCGTAATCGAAGCAACCAGTGCAAACGCAATACGTTGCACTGCTCTGTCGTCGCCGCTTGTGCGACAAGTACGTCAAGCGTACGAAACGGACGAGGAAACTCGCCTACTGATCGATTACTTGAGTGATCAATCAGATCGGAAGCGCAAGGAACTTCCAGAGTTCCTTCGCGCATGCGTGCATCGTTATCAATTGCACGATGGTCTGTTGCTTTACAGCACAGACCAAGATGATGTTAACCGCATTGTCGTTCCAAACGACGATGATCTCAAACATCAAATTTTGTTTGAGTACCATGATGCACCGATCTCGGGGCATCAAGGCCGAGAGAAGACGTATGCTTCTCTCGCACGCGATTTCTACTGGCGTAACCAATATAAATGGGTACGTAAGTACGTCCGCGCTTGCGAGATATGCCAACGCGTCAAGCCTGCACAGTCCGCGCAGGCTCCCCTCCAATCTCTGCCGGTTCCGACAGAGTGTTGGAAGTCCATTTCCATGGATTTTATCTTTGGTCTTCCGGCTGATCACAGTCGGAAAACAGGCATTGTGGTCTTTGTAGACCGTTTCAGTAAGATGGTTCATCTTGCTGCAGTGTCAGCGAATGTCACCGCTGCGCAAACGGCGCGGATATTCGTTGACACGGTATTCCGTTTACACGGAATGCCGGAAAACATAGTCTCGGATCGTGATCCAAGATTTACAGGGCGTTTCTGGCAAGAAACGTTCTCGTTATTGGGCACGCAGTTGAAGATGTCAACCGCGGACCATCCGGAAACGGATGGGCAGACTGAGCGCGTTAACCGCGTTCTCGGCGACATGCTGCGTTCTTACGCGCATGCCTTCGAGCAGTGGAGTGATTACTTACCACTCACTGAGTTTGCTATAAACAACTCGGTGCATGCTTCTACCAAGCACACACCGTTTTACGTGAATGCCTTACGGCATCCACGAACCCCGGCTTTACTTGGCGGTACGCCAAATCTAAGTGGGGGAGGGACCCGCTCAAATTCAAAGCGAGTCGATGCACAAGCTGCAGCTGCAACTTGTGAAGAAACTGATGAGTCTTCTACTGTTACTACAGAAGAAACTCAAGCAGTTTCGGAAACCGAAACCGCTTATGCGGAATATGTGTCGGCAGCAATGGCTGCAGACACTGAAAACAACCCATCCACTGCCAACAAAGCAGTAGATGAATTCGTATTACAACGTCAAGCTGTAATACGCTATGTAAAAGACGCGCTTGCTTCCGCTTTTGATAAGCAGAAGCAGAATGCAGATAAAAATGGACGGAAGAACACAAATTCTTTTGAAAAAGGTGAATTAGTCATGTTATCTACAACTAATCTGCCTACACATGCAATTAGCAACTTCCCTACACGGAAGTTGCTCCCTAAATTCATTGGGCCCTTTAAGGTCCAAGGTGTTAAAGGGAATGCCTATACCTTAGACATTCCCGCGGCCATGCGCCTCCACCCAACGTTTTACGTTGGGAGACTCAAACCATACCGATCGTCTACGGACGAGACGCATCGCCACGGCGAATGCCGTGCTTCTTCAAGTCTCCCAAGAGAGACTTGTAGTCGGCCTCCAACCGCTGGTGGGAAGCCTGGAGAGCCTGGAGAGTTTCCACCTCCGACTTTAGACGATCAACGTCAAGCATCAGAAGATCACTCTTCTTCTGCATCACGACTTGCGCATCGAGAATCTCACGAATCTCGTCCCGATGATAACGATACGTTTTCATCGAGTGGCACATGTCCTCGCTCAAAGCGTCACAGTGCTTCTCAAGGTTGCGGAGCTGATGACCATGCGCCGCAACAACAGCGCCGAGGGAATTATCAACCCCCGCCGCCCCTGATTGACAGTCAGGGGAACAAGCGCTACATTCTCGAGCGCTTGCTTTCGAAGCGCTCGGTTCCCTATAAGAAGGGGCAGCGTACCGAGTACTTGGTGCGTTGGCTGGGATATTCCCAAGAGTTTGACTCTTGGGAACCGATCGAGGTGTTGAGGGCGGATGCCCCTGACCTCCTGCGTGAGTTCGAGAAGGATACTTCTCCTCGAACTCAAAAGAAGCGTCAACACTAAGTGTTGATGAGGGCGGCACGCCCACACTAGGTGCTGATGCCTGCGAAGCAGCGATAGCAGCTTCCGATGCCTTAAGAGCGTCGACAAGGCACTTAACCTCAGCGGGTACTGAGAAACCTCGGTACCCTCTTAGCTCCTTTTCGGTCAGACGAGGAGCTCCAGGGGGACAACACGGGCACTTCATGCTCGAAGGAACCCCACAAGAGAAACCCTCTTTGATACAAGTGAAATGGATATACTCCATTTTACCTGAGCGTGAGTACTTTAAGAAGCGCTCGCGGTTTGCGTGAACCTTCTTCACATACTCATCGGGACCTTTGTTGTAATTTTCAACAAAGGCATTCCAACTCTGAGTAAGGGCGTCTTTGTCGTCCTTATTCTTTTGCGACCCTTTCCGGTTCGTGTAGTGACGAGCTTGGTAGAAAAGGTCGATGAAGTACCGACGTCTATCGTCAGTACTACGATCGAAATGACGGTTGCGAAGGTCCTCGCAATCGTCAAGCGCATTAATGTCAAACAGTGGATATTGACAATCACGTTTGACATGCCCACCACTACCATAGGCAAGCGTCCATGCGGGGGTCCAAAACCCCACTTCGTACGGAACATAACGTTCCACACGACACAGTGAATCGGAAGCAGTGTAGGCCGCTTCCGCACGATGTTTCTTGGCGGGTGGGGCACCACCTGTCACCTCAAAGTCGTCTTCGCTACGACCTGGCGAATGACGAGGTCCAGGAGGAGCCCTACGTTCCGCATGCCACCGCCTCATCGAATTGTCGCTGTCGTAATCGACGGCGTCAGAAGCCACTTCGCCATCACTTAACGGCGAAGCGGTCCTAGTGGTCTTAACCCCACTAGAGTTGTTGACAGGGACATTATCGTCCTCGCCCTCATACTCGGAGTCGGATGACTCTCCGAAGAGGTCGTTAAACTTCTTCTTTGACACCCGCCTTGCGGCAGGTGGAGACGCGGAAGACGCTGCATTCGCGACGTCTCCCCGCCCTCGCTTAGACACTGCTTCCACAGCGTCTGCCACGAGAGACAAGCGGTCTTTTGAATTTGCCTTGCGCCTCGACGCTACGTTCGAAGCGTCGGCATTCGACGACACCTCCGCACGCGATGCAGAGGTGATGTCTGTTTTCGAAGTATCGGCAGTGCCCGTAAGAGCGCCGCTGCGTTTGCTGACCATTAGATTACTTTTGGTCAAGATGAGTTATAACTGAATATCGTTATGACCAACAAGTGCCACCACTCGATTGGCCAATATTACGATATATTATTGGCCAACCAGCTTGAGTGGGGGGTGATGTAATGGGGTACCATTACATAAGTGATATTTGAATAGAAATATCACAGTTCAATTTCAGTCGTAATACCTGAAATTGTGAATATTGGATTATAAGTTGTCATAATCCACCTTTGAGAACAGATTCTGATATAATTGAATCTGACAAGTCATCTAATGATAAAAATATCATTAGATCAGTTTTATACTACATGTTACTATGATTAGTCTAGGTCTAATTATACTAGTTAGCTCTTAACCAACCATAAATATATTCACTCTTAAACTTACCTTCTAGCACTCACATCTCTTAAGTGTATATATATTGATATATATATACTTAATAGGTAGTTAATTAATATATTATTACTTTTCTATCTAAGTTTATCTAAGGTAAACTAAGGAGGACCAAATTACATTTGGTCCTACACAATTTGCACGCTTCCTCATTGCAACTAACAGTGTAAGCCGCGTAACAGCAGCCCTGTTACAG